>JAODUH010083245.1:0-15134 GCA_027564835.1 Typhlichthys subterraneus
AATGGAGGCATGCTCCACAAGAGAAAGACTTGTGTGAATTTATTTATGTTCCTAAAATATAATCTCACGATACAACACGTGCTCTGGCTGAATTTAAACATACAGATTAATATAAAGGAAGGTAGTCCAATAGTGATTGAAATGTATCATCACCGCCCTTTTCAGGGGTATCAGAGCCTTGCGGATACCGTTGTCTAGGAAAATCATGCATATTTATGACAGGCCTTTAATTCCTTTGACACAAGACTGTCGGCAAAGATGAGAAATACTATCAAATTGAAAATTTAAACCAGTATGAAAAAAAAATTAGACTGCAGAATAAGTCATGCATTTCTTGTTTACCCATCAGGAGCAAGACAGCAAACAGCACGACACACTTCACCCTGATCTGATGAACAGGGGGGTAAGGCTTTGTAGTGGGGTTCTGCAACACTCCTCCATGCAAATACCAGGTTCTTCATACATGAATAGGCCATTGGTCTGATCATGGTGGTCCAGTGGCAATGTGGAGGTTAATCAAGTTAAGAGAATTTCAATTCTAATCTGAAAAATGACCAAAGCCACTTAGAAAAACTGAGATGTGAGCTAACCGATTTATTTTGTATGTAAGCTGGGGCCAATTTGAATGTATTGTAAGCCTTCTTCTGGTTGCAGTACTGCCATGTCGTCAACAAACATGGCTCCTTCATGCCTAAAGTCAGAACCGGCCTCCCTATAATAAAATAAATATAGACATAGAGAACCAATGAAAGAAGCTATTAGACCCATGACGTAACACAAGGGGCGGGAACAGTGACAAGGAACAGTGGCTGAGACAAATAAAAGGAGCAGCCAAACTCCAGACCACAAAGATCTCAGATCTCGCCCTCTTACAGCTTCACTTTGACTTGGAAAGGTAAGAAACCTGTTACTAGAATGTTATTTCAATATAACATTAAATAACAGTCTTAAATAAATCCTGGGGAAGGCACTGAAAGTATTGTTGTCCATCAGATGCTTTTAGGTGGGTCATATCATTTTAAGATTTTGTAAAACATCTATTTTAATGTCAGTTTGCACAGAACTATCATGGTCAGACCAAAGGTTTATTAATGTATAAAGAAGCATGTATTTATTGGAGGAGTGTTAATGCAACACCCCACAGTAAAGCACTGTACCCATGTTCACCAGATCAGGATGAAGTGTGTCGTTGTGCTGTTTGCTGTCTTGCTCCTGATGGCCACCATGATGGTTCAACATGGAGAATGTAAGGTTTCCAAAGTCGACATGTTGAAAGCTGGAGTAAAAGCGGTCAAGGCAGGTTATAAAGGTAACTCATGTCTATACTTCATAATAAAGGATCTCTGTATGTCTGATTGAGAGGAAACTGAATGTTTTGTGAATGATGTGTTTAACCGGTCAGGATTGGATCATTCAGTTAGGTGTATAGTGGTAAATGGCCTGTTGATGTGGTATTGTTTAGACTGTTGAATTTATTAAGATTTTTTAAATATCTTCCATGTTTCATACAGTATACAAGGACAACATGAAGGAAAAAAGGTAAATATCCCTTATTATAACTGACTGTAGAAGTATAGTGTTATCTATAGACTCATTAATATACCACTGGGAGGATGACTAATTGCTGGTGTTCCAAGTCACCAATACCCAGTTTGGTTAGCATTAGTGTCCATTGATATATATTGGCATCCATTGGTTTCTATTGACATCTGTCAATCATTTGTTCTCCTTCTGTGATGTCATCATGTTTAGTCCCGTCAGTGTACATTGTAGTAGTATTTTCCCAATGCTTAGTATTACCTCTACTGGTGTCACTCACGGTGCACCATTAGAACATAATAGTTGTTAGAAGATACGTTGAACCAATCTCTTTTCCTCCGTGTGTGATGTACAGCAAAGACTAGTAGCACCTTCAAGGGTAGCCTGCCAGCGTTCATCTGCAGCAGCCTTCCTCAAGCCAGGGAGCATCTCAACATGGCTCACTACACAGATCGATAAACAATAAAAGTTCCTTATACTGGCATTTTGTGGAGTGAAATATATTTAATGGCATGCTATTAATCTGTCTGTTCTATAGTGCTGCATTTGAATTATGTAACCAATATTACTTCCGTGTTACTTTCTAAAAGTTAAATAGCAATTGTGGTCATGTACGGACTATTCTCATACTCAGGTTAATTCTGAAACTATTTCAGCAGCCTTTAGCCAATTCACTGCCACCATTGTTGGAACTAGGCTACCTGTCTGAACAAATGCTTGAATTCAGCGTGTTTGCACGTAGCCACCTCACTATGACTAATGATGACTGACGATGCTACGAGTTGGACATGATAGTGGTTGAGTGGTCACTAAAAAAGGGTTTCCAAACTATAACGTCAGCAAAAATATAGCTGAGAGCGATAGTCAGACGGAGCCAGGATAGTAAAGACATACTGTATCTATATAATTTAAAGTTATAAACAGATAGCATTTTAGTAATGTGAATTTTAATTTCTAAGTGTAGTGATCCTTCGGCAAAGGCTGGAAAGGATTATTCAATACTATTACAATTTTGATTTGATGGAGGGTAATTTTAGATCTTGTGTAGTCATTTAAAGATTGCATGTCCCTCTGATAGATGGCAATGTCATATAATAGAACTACATATCACAAAAATTTCGGCGACCAGAATCGCACACTCATTGCAGAAATGATAATAATAAACAGGGCTGTATTTACATACTGGATTACGGTTTTCAAAATGATTTCAGTCAAATTTTATCAACAAATTAATCAAGGGTATGACTCAAATTGGTATTACTAAATCCAAAAACATAATTAGTATCGGCAAACTGTATAAGCCTGTTCAGGCATGGGTGCTGGCTTTTGCAAAAACATGACAATTAGAATCACATCTTTTATATGTTTCATACAGTATTCAGAGAAAACATGCAGAACACAGGGTAAACATCCCTTACTGACTGTAGAAATATTGTGTTCAGTAAAGGCTCATTCATATACCACTTGGAGGGTGTTCTGTTACCATTGATTCGTTTTTCCTAGCGCTGGTGTCCATTGTCAGTGGAACAAACTGGCCTCTAATGGAATCCATTGGAGTGCACTGTTTGTTTCCATGTGAAATATGGGCTGTACAGCCCTTTGAGGCTGTAATGTTATGAAGGGCTATATCAATTATCATGACTTGACATTGGCATCCACTGGTGTCCATTGGCATTTGACAGGTTTGCCTCAGAGCAGATTGTAATTCCCTGATGTGTCAAATAAAGTGGTGACCACGAGATTAACAACACTGTTAAAAATCAAATTATTAATCTTACATTCTACCTGACCACGAGTAGAGGGTAAATTAGACATGGTAGGACCTGCGACTGGGTCACTGTCTCCCCCGACAATTCCAGATAGAGATGTTTCTCCGACAATTGCTGCAATTCTTAATTGCATGGGAGAAATGCTTCTCACCGTGCCGGTTTATCGCACTTGATTTTTAAACAAAGCACTTTTTTTATTTTATTTCCGCCAACGAGCACATCTGAGATGATGCTGCATTAACAGCAATTGTTACAATTTCCTAAACAATATTCTTTTTTTGGTGGTCAAAGCACCACTAAGTGTTCCGAATAACATTTTTCGGTTGCACTCCTCCAACACCAAAACCTCCATTTCATTTTGGGAAAATTTTTTTTTTTTTCCTTGCTTAATTTTTATTAAAAATGTATAGTTAAACCTGTTAGCTCCATTTTTATTGGTGGGGATTTAACACATTTATGAAATATGGGGCGTTTCGTATGCAAATACTTGTAAGCGCACAGCCACAAGCACATAGACTAAGAACAGCGCATAGACTAAGAACAGGTGAGACTTATCAAGGACAATCTCCTGTGTGCATACTCCGCTTGTACAAATGTTTGACAAATCGCATTTTAAACTGTTTGCGGGAATATTCCAAACCTCCACGTAAGAACAATTACTATGAACGATTGATAAATGAGGCCCAAGGAGTACAGTTAGATCAGCATCAATACACAACAATGAACAATATAAAAAAAAATAAAAATAAGGGAAATTTTGTTTGGTAGATTTTGTATTTGTAACAATGCTTCTTGGCAAATCATACCCCTGGAAAGCCTGATTATTTCCCTTTAAATAGTGTAAGGAACATACATGTGTTGGATGAGCAGCAGAGCTGAGTATGTGGGTTGCCCCCATGAAAAAATATTTGCCAAATCTTCTCTGACAAGGCAAACCATCTTTTATTGGCTGTCGACTTGTTTGGTGTTGTTTGATGGATTGGATAACTGAAGTCTGAAGAAACAAGACATATTGGTAATCTAACAATGTATTAATTTAACAACAGGAGTGTCAGTAGCGTGTGGAAGAACCACACACAGCCACAACAGCCTGGCCCCTCCTCCTCATGCTGGTCACCATGGTCACACACTGCTGTGGGTTGTGTTGATCACTCTGGCTCAAACAGCATGCCCAAGCTGATGCCACAAGTGTTCACAAATGTTCTGTGTGTAGTTTAGAATATATTATATGGCTGCATCCAACCTGAATTTGTCAGTTTCAGTGTGACTTCTGTTAGTTACAATGTGTTTCACCAGGTTGGGAGCATGTGGATTTATCACTCAAGTAATGACACAGTCATAACCTTAAATTGGCTTGCAATTTAGATTGATTTATTATCATCATCATTGATTTGCATGGCATTTACTAGCCTTCACTCAAAGACAGTATTGTGAACTTTCTTATTGACTGGTGCAGAGGTCCAGGCAGAAATGTTCCTGGCTTGAGGCAGGCTGCTGCAGATGAAGGGCTACGCTTGAAGAGTATCCGGCGGAGAGCCTTGCTGCCCGCTGTACATCAGACAAAAGATACGGTTACAATTAAATGTTTCACTGAGAGGACTAAACAGGATGACATCACAGACAAAGAACAGATGACTGCTGGTGGGAAAACCACCAATGGAGGCCAATGGATGCCATTACACATAAATGGACCCCCAATGGACATAATTGGAGGCCAATGTTTATTAGCCTCTAATAATGTCTATTGGGGGTCCATTGATGCCAACGAACGCCAATTGAGGCTAATGGAGCAACATACCAACCAAACTGGTCATCTGTGACTGAGACCACCAGTAATAATTTGTCTACCACAGTGCTATATAAAAGAGTTTATACTTAACACAATACTTTTACAGTACAGTCATTAATAGTAAGATATGTTTACTGTACCTATTATCACCACTGAATTTCTTGTAAACTGTATGAAACATACAAGGGATTAACATAAAACACACAATTGATTCAACAGTCTAAACAATTTCACAACTGTGCCTTTACTACTATGCTTGTTGCTGTAGAGTAAAACTCACTAAACAGTGTAAATGATCTAGTCTTCACAGGGATCTTTCATGTTAAACACAATTAATTAATACGTCATTCAGTTTCCTCTCTCCATCAGCCATACAGAGAACCTTTTATATTCATTTTGAGGTGTTATTTACCTTTGTAAGCCTTCTTGGCTGCTTTTGCAAAGGCTTTTAAGTTAATCTTACATTCTCCAGGTTCAGCCATCATGGTGGCCATCAAGAGCAAGACAGCAAACAGCACGACACACTTCATCCTGATCTGAACAAGTGGAATGCTTTATTGTGGGGTATTGCATTAACACTCCTCCATGCAAATACTCCATCCATCCATCCATCATCCGCTTATCTGTAGTCGGGTCGCAGGGGCAGCAGCTCCAGCAGGGGACCACAAACTTTTCTTTCCTTAGCCCCATTAGCCAGCTCTGACTGAGGAATCCCGAGGTGTTCCCAGGCCAATGTGGTGATATAATCTCTTCACCTAATCCTGGGTCTTCCCCGAGACCTCTTCTCAGATGGACGTGCCTTGAACACCTCCCTAGGAAGGCGCCCAGGAGGCATCCTTACCAGATGCCCGCATCACCTCAACTGGCTCCTTTTGACGCAAAGGAGCAGTGGCTCTACTCATATTTCCTGACTGATGGCCGAGCTTCTCACCCCATCTCAAAGGGAGACAATTGCTCGGAAGATCGAGAGCTTTGCCTTCCGGCTCAGCTCTCTTTTCGTCACAACTGTGTCCTGGCGGAGACCAACTCCCACCTAGAACGAGTCTGACTTACTGCCAAGAATCCGTACACAGCTCTCGCTTTGTGCATACAAGGATTGGATTGCCCTTAAAATGGACCGCCTCACCCCATACTCCCGCAGCACCTCCCACAGTTTCTTCCGGGGGACTCTGTCATACACCTTCTTCAGATCCACAAAACACATGTAGACCGGAAGGGCATTCTCCCAGGCCCCCTCCAGGATCCTTGCAAGAGTAAAGAGCTGGTCCGTTGTTCCATGACCAGGACGGAATCCGCATTGACTTTACCAGGGAGGCTTAGTAGTGTGATACTTCTGTAATTGGCACACACTCTCTAGTCTAGTCCCCCTTTTTGAAAAGGGGAACCACCACCCCAGTCTGCCACTCTTTTGGCACTGTCTCAGACTTCCACGTGATGTTGAAGAGGCGTGTCATCCAAGACATCCCCTCCACATCCAAAGCTTTTAGCATTTCTGGACGGATCTCATCAATCCCCGGGGCTTTGCCACTGTGGAGTTATTTGACCTCCTCAGTGACCTCCCTTAGGGAAACTGATTATGATCCCCCATCAGCCTCCAGCTCTGTCTCTATCACAGAGAGCGTGTCAGTCGGATTCAGGAGTTCCTCAGTGCTCCTTCCACCGCCCAATTACCTCCTCAGTTGAGGTCAACAGCGTCCCATCTTTACTGTAGACAGCTTGGATGGTACCCCGCTTGGAAGGTACCCCTGCTACCCGGCTTCCTCACTCCTCCATGCAAATACTTTGATACATAATACACATTTGGTTTTATCGTGGTAATTTCTAGAGGTGCACTGATACCAGTTCTTTAAGACCGATACGAGTACCAAGTACTTAGCTTAGCGCATCGGTCGATACAGAGTACTAATACGAGTACTTAAAAAAAAAAAAATGTTAAGCCTTTATGGAAAATGTATTTGAAAGTGCTTCATGTTTAAGTGCTTCTTTGCAACGCTAGCCATGACAGTTTGCCTAAACAGGCAACAAAAAATATTATTTCTGTTGCTCTCTCACCAGTAAACCTCTTTCTTCTTTTATTAATAAACAGAGCTGCGGTGACAAGTCGTTCACTCTCAACATTAATACAGACTGTATGTAGCAGCCTGTGTAGCTTCGCCAGTACCATTAGCCTAGCAAAACAGCTTGCATAGTGGTCGGAGCACTATAAGTGGATTTGTTTTGTTTATATTTTTGGTCGCAGTTTTAACGTTAACTCGGTTACGGGTACAGTTTTACATTAGTGCTGCTGTCGTTAACGACATTGAATGCTGCAGAGGCATGAATGCTACAAAGCACAACCTGTGCTCAAATTTGCAGCATATCCTCTCAAAAAGCACACAGTGAACAGTGGAACAGCCTGTTTATTTCATCATACAGTAGAACGCCGTAAAATCATGCAGCCAATCCATTCACCAACTGAACTCTCTTCGTTGTAGGTATCTCTTTCTATTCGTTGTAGGTATTCCCTTATGTAGGGAAATTCTAAAAGCACTTGCCGCCGGGCATTGCTTTCCGTGCGAACCAGGCGAATTACTCTAGCCTATCGACAATATACATGAATATACTTTTATTATACTTTTTATTTATAAATAAAAGTTTTATCATAGTCTATATTTTACGGCACACCTACAATGGCGTGTGTTTAACATAATATGCATTTAGGACTGTTGTGCAGAATCAAGAGTGCATGACATGCAGGCTCTTCTCCCGCGGTCACGTCTCCTCCATTTCTATACCTCCAATCAGTTTGTTTTCAAACAGAGAAATTCCAAATAGATGACATGAATACAAGTTGAATCAATACTAAAGCTCAGTTAGTTTTGTGGCATACATCTACTACATCTTTAAGTCATTGTAATAAGTATAGTATAGTAATAAGACATGATGCTGATACCAAGTATGAGTATTTTACCATTAATATCAGCCCAATATGAGTACCAATGAGTAGTATCGGTGCATCTCTAGCCTTCCTCAGGGTTTATTAAAGACCAATGTTTTACATTGTTTTGAAATAGCATTATAGAAATATGTTTCTTACCTTTACAAGTCAAAGTGAAGCTGAAAGAGGGTGAGATCTGAGATCTTTGTGTAACAGTCTGGTGTTAGGCTGCTCCTTTTATTTGTCTCAGCCGCTGGTCCTTGTCACTGTTGCCCCGCCCCTTGTGTTACGTCCTGGCTTTAGTAGTTTGTTTCATTGGTTCCACATGTTTCTGTTCACCTTGTGTTCCTAATCTAAGTCAATATTGTCCTGCCCCTCATTATGTTAATCAAATTATCTGATGAATGGTTTTCCTGTATATGTAAACCCAAATACAGTATATTTGCTCAATTTAAATATAGGCTGTTGCTGTAGTGCTGTAATACACTGTTTTATATTGTTAATCCACTGTATTAGTTGTTCTTTATAAACAATGTGTTAAGACCATGCAGTCAACACTTTACTATGACTTGAAGCAAGTAATGGGCACCACCTTTTCACGAGCTGGTGCCAAAAGCGTTGACTTCAATGTTAATCTAAAGCAGTTAATATTCGCTTATCGGCTAGTGCCAGAATTATTTTCCCCCACTATATAATATATAATCAATAAGATTATGTCAGAGAAAGAACAATGTCCATCGATGTCTTGAAATGACACATTTCCTTTAAGATAATAAAACTATAATTAGCCAATAAGACACTGCACATCTTAGCAACCAGTTTCTAAATAAAACCCACCAAACTTTTATTTAGTGCTGCGCAGCTTCCCAGCAGGCACGTGCATAGGGGAGGACGGGTGCTCAAGCACCAGCCCTCTTCCCAAATTAATCAAAAGCGCCCCTCTCTCAACAATAATATTGTGGTCAAAACAAAATGCCTTCAGATTGAAGTCAACATGAAACATGCACAGAACAGTAGTAAATATGTAATAATTAACATTTGAGAATGCACCCTTAATCTCAGTCATACGTTATGGCTTCAATGTGTTGGGTCTCGCTTGCCAAGTACAGGCAACGCAATAGCCGCAACTCATAGTGACTCCCACCGCAAACTTGCTTGCTAGTAATTGCAATGTGCTATGCTGTTGGGCTATAGCCTTTTATATGCTCATAGAGCCATTTCAAATGTAACGTTGGCAGTGGATGTGTTAATAGGTAAGCTATGCAACAAGGTTTATTACATTTCTGCCGCAAAATTACTTTTTTTTAAACAATCGCTAGGAAACGTTATTTATGAGTCCACATTCAAAACTCTTCACCTAGCCAGCAGTCGTGCATCGTTTTGCATATGCATTCACTGACTACACCGTTCAAAATTAATTCCTCGTTCGTTTCCTCTTTCAGCCACCAAAAGAAAACCCATAGGCCTATCAAATTGTGTATAGGCCTATAGGTTTCCATGCAGTTTTCAAGACAGTTAGCAACATATATTTTATAATATACATATAATATAATAATCAGATTGTATATTAGGACTACATTTAGCCTACTTCTCTCTCTCTCTCTCTCTCCCTCTCCCTCTCTCTCTCATTGTGTGTGTGCGTGCGTCCCCTACAGTAAAATAATAATAATGTCAATTTGTGGCCAACTAAAGACACTATTATTAGTCTAGTAGGACTACTGGGTCCTAGGCTACTAGAAAAAAAACACAGTTTTTTGCTTCTTCCAGCACTATACAGTTATTGTTTATTATTTTGCTGTTGTGCATTTTAAATTCTGCTAAATACAAATAAACTAAATCTTTATTTTTATGGGCAGCAGATATTTTCAGCATTTTCCAAGATTGTGCATAAATAAATACAGTAATTGTTTTATTTATTTATTTATTTATTGGTTTCCCACCTATACGGTACAATAAAACAATTAAGAATAAACAAATGGTTACAAAAGGTTAAGATAAACAGTTAACACTTGTTTGTATTAGTAATTAGTTGCCAAATATTCTATTTGATAAATAGGAATAGTTATTTAAAATAATCTATGTAAATTATGAATGTTTGCCCCCACCCAACTTGCCACAATATTCGAGCTGTCTGGCAATAACAGGCCACAAGTGTCGTGCCCAAAAGTGATTACATGGACCTATATGCAGTGTTTTCGAAAAACGGTTAGCATACACAAGTTTGCCCAGAGCCAGGGGAAGAATCATACACCGTCCCTTTCACTTCAAGCGCCTGATTTGGTGAGTGCAAGCATAGCCATAGCCTATATAGCCTATCAGGCTGCAGACACATGAAAAATGCATATTCGCCTCCCATTCACTTCCAATATGAGCGAAGGTGCGAATAAAACATTAGCTTGCTGTGGTGAAGCAATTTTGCAACGGAAGGCGTTGGTCCATTGCCTGCAGTTTTGTATTCTCATGGCCTACACGTGACCGCAGCCTCACCCTCCTGGCTGCCGGTGAGCAATGATGAGCATATGGATCAATTGATCGACATTGTTATTACGAACTGCACAGTGCGCACATGCTGTCTGTCACTACTACTATCAATAGAAACTGCA
The DNA here is from genome assembly GCA_027564835.1 of Typhlichthys subterraneus. Taxonomy (NCBI): domain Eukaryota; kingdom Metazoa; phylum Chordata; class Actinopteri; order Percopsiformes; family Amblyopsidae; genus Typhlichthys; species Typhlichthys subterraneus. The sequence goes on from JAODUH010083245.1 coordinate 10,618, forward strand.
CAAATAATGTTCAATGTGCTTAAATCACAAACAAAGGCTAAGGCATAGGCTATTGTTAAGGTAGTCTACCGGCATAATATCGTAGACATACTAATAATTGGCCTGTGTAATAACAAAGCTGGCGGTGATCACATAAAAGGTGACATCATACTACTAGGCTTGTAACCTACTTGCACAAATAGACTAGGCTACATCGTAGTTGTAATAGGCCTATTAGACAAATTGTTATTGCCCACCTAGTTTCATGTACACCCACCCATAAGCACATTTCTGGCTACGCTACTTTACTGATTAAGAAGGTACTGAGCATCAAACCCTGGTGTCTTCTACAGTAAATGTCCAGAAGCTATTCTCATACTGGTTATGACAATTTTTCTGACATTAACATTAACATAGATATTCTGCACACATTTGTTCTTGTCAGAAAACATTGGCATGAACAATCACAAACAGAGAAAGCTAACAACTATACAGCTAAAGCTAAATTTGTATAAGTTTCCCAGTTGACAACTGCACTCGGTTATACAGTAACTGCTGACATGATCTGCTACAGGGCAGATATACTCTGGTGGCTTCTAGAATAAATGGCCAGAAGATATCCTCATTTTGTTAATGCCAGTTTTAGCAAAGAACGCATTTGTTCAAAGACAGTCATGACCATAGAAGTTGTTTTACAAATGTAGAAACCATGTTTGTATATGAAATGCTCCATCTACAAGAAGTTTACTGCAATGTAACTGATGACACATTCATGAGATATGTTCCCCGGTTTCCACTAGCCAAAGTATCTGTGAAAGCATAATGATTGTGTTGTTTTGCCTGCAAAAAGTGCAAATCAAATATAAGTGCTTATGCATAAAACAAGAAATTCAATTGATTTCTTGATGAAGTCCTTAAATAAGCCATTTATATTAGAAACAAGTCCAACTAGATTTTAAATCTATCTAAAAACAAGATTATCACACCAAGTTAGATGTTAGTTTTTGCAAGTAGTAGTGGGTGGAGTCAGGCTCATGGGGGCCCCATTGTAGCCTCCACACTTTGAACTTGTTTAGTTCCTCAAACCATTCCTGCATTGCGACAGGGTGCATTATCCTGCTGAAAGAGGCCAATGCCATCAGGTAATACCGTTTCCATTAACGGGTGTACATGGTCTGCAACAATGCTTAGGTAGGTGGTACGTGTCAAAGTAACATTCACATGAATGGCAGGACCCAAGGATTCCCAGCAGAACATTGCCCAAAACATTACACTGCCTCCGGCGGCTTGCCTTCTTCCCATAGTGCATCATGGTATCATGTGTTCTAGCGACGCACACGCACCGACCATCCACGTGAATCATCAGACCAGGCCACCAACCATTGCTCCGTGGCCCAGTTCTGATGCACACTTGCCCATTGTAGGCACTTTGGCAGTGGACAGAGCATGGGAACCCTGACTGGTCTGCGGCTACGCAGCTCCATTCACAACAAATTGTGATGCACTCTGTGTTCTGACTAGGGATGGGGACCGAGAATCGGTTCTTTAAGGACCCGGTTACAAATTTCTCAAAACTCAAAAATTGATAAGGTCTGAGCTTATCGATACTGCCAACGAGACTAGTGTTTTTTTTTTTTAATAGGCCTGAAAATAGATACGAGCATGAACTGGAAAAAGTATTGACAATGTGTTTCCGCCGAGTAGGTCTAGGCAATAATTTAATATACAGTGCTTTATTCAATATACATTATTGAATGTTGATATCATAAAGTGTGTTATTAAATAAGTGTATATACCTAATTTCTATAGCCGTCCTTTACCTAAATGGCCACTGGGAACATGTTTGCATTGTTGCATTGCTATAGAGATAGTTTCTATAAATTATACTTTTACTGTGCATATCTACAAGAACACTTTTTAGCACATCTGCTAAAAGAGGTAGAATATAACAGTTCTTTGGAAGTTTTTGGAAGTCTGTACACTACAGTATGTTTGACTAGATTAAAATATGTGCATTTATCAAACTTTAACTTAAAATAAACATCACTCAGGTAAAAACAGACATAACCTAATATTGAATGCTTGATTGATTTATTGATTATGAGTAATTCTTATTAATGTTTAGAATGCAATTTAGCCCGCTTCCATCAGCAAAAAGCCAGTATTTTGAACGTCATTGATTATCGATCCATGTTGAGGTCTATACAGAGATCGTCCCTGGCTTAAAGAAGGCTGCTGCTGATCCCTTGAGGTGGAGTACATCAGACATGGAGGAAAGAGATCAATGTATCTTTCAAACAACTAACTAGTGTATTGGTCAGCATGACTGACACCATTAGAGATAATGCTAAGCCTTAACAAAATAAGACTTAAAGGATGCACTGACTAAACATGATGACATCACAGAGGAAGAACACATGACTGCTGGTGGGCAACATACATCAATGGAGGTCAATAGATGCCAATGGGCACCAATGGAGGTCAATGGGCACCAATGGAGGTCAATGGGCACTAATGGAGGTCAATGGACAGCAATGTGCACCAACGAAGGTCAATGGACGCCAATGGGACTAATGGAGGTCAATGTGCACCAACGAAGGTCAATGGACGCCAATGGGACTAATGGAGGTCAATGGACAGCAATGTGCACCAACGAAGGTCAATGAACACCAAAGGACGCCAATGGGCACCAATGAAGGCTGACCCCAGCACCAACAAAACTAATAAATGTTTACTGAGAGCACCAGCAATTATTTGTCTACCCCATTGCTATATGAATGAGTCTATATCTACAGTATAGTCAGTAATAGTAAGAGCTATTTACCCCGTGGCCTTGTTTGCATTGGCTGCTGTATGAAACATACAAGAGATTCATTTAAAACACAAATAATTTAACAGTACAAACAATAAGGATGACTTTACATGATGAAACTTTCACACAACTAGATGCAGGAAATTTCATTACACGAAGCAATTCTAAGGTGAAACTTTTATTTTAAAGCCATTCTAAATACAAGCTCCTTGTATGTGGAGCTCCTTGTGTATGTGTGTGCATATGACACATCAACACATTAACAGTGCATTCACCACTATGTTGGTTGCCATACAGTTAAACACTAACTAAATACACTAAACAGTAAATTATCCAGTCCTCACAGGGATCTTTGTCAGGTTAAACACTTCATCCTTTCACACACCATTCAGTTAAATCTCTCCATCAGCCACACAGATATCCTTTAATATGAAGCACATATGAAGATTAAGTTACCTTTCGCCTCAGCAAGGGCTTTCAGCTGTTGTATTATATATGCTTGAAGTTCTGGGTATGCAACTGTTCCAAGACATTCTCCATGTTCAGCCATCATGGTGGCCATCAGGAGCAAGACAGCAAAAAGCACGGCACACTTCATACTGGTCTGGTGAACAGGGGTGCAGTGCTTTACTGTGGGGTGTTGGATTAACACTCTTCCATGTAAATGGTTATTTATGCATAAATAAATGTACGTTACATTACAACATTAATAAACCTTTGGTCTGATCATGATTTTGATGATCCACCTAAAAGTATCTGGTTGACAACAATACTTTCAGTGCCTTCCCCAGGATTTATTTTTTATTTTTATTTTTTATAGACCAGTGTTGTTTTATTTCATAGTGAAATGACATTCTAGAAATAGGTTTCTTACCTTTCCAAGTCAAAGCGAAGCTGCCCCGCCCCTTATGTCCTGATTTTAGTGTGTTTAGTTAATGTTTAGTTATAGTTAATATTCCCACCCCTTATGTCCTGATTTTAGTGTGTTTAGTTAATGTAGGTTCATGTACACTAAACATACGCAGGGTTCTAGTTTCCCGCTCAAGGCACATATGGAGGCCCACGAGGCAGGTTCACAGCTCAAGATGATCTGTGGTGTGACCAACACTTTTTTGGGACATCTGGCAATGATAGCCTTGCAAGACTATCCAAATTTTGGAAGCCTAAAACTCTAGCAAAATTTCCAATTTTCTTAGTTAAACACCAGCCCTTTTTCTAGGAAAAAAACCTAAAATGTAATACCACAAATAAATAAAGTGTGGCTCAACCATAAGGCCTATATACCTCATTTGATAGGGCAGAAGCTATTGAACCAATTTATTATACCAATGCAAATATATACAGATAGAAAACAATAAAGAATTTGTATTTCATTTCCGCCTAAAAATCTACTAAATTTTAAAGTAAAAAAATCACTTTGGAATGAAGCAGTTGCAGCCCCAAACTTCTAGAAAACAAAAGTACTGTACTGTTTTTACTTTCAGTAAACTTAATGTGTGGAAATATTTGTATGAACACTTAAAGAGTCAACACCATAAGACATAAACTAAAAATATTTCACAGAAATCTGACTAACAGAAGTAGAATAATGTGTCCCTGAATAAAGGGAGGCTCAAAATCAAAAGTACCAGTCAGTATCTGGTGTGGCTACCAGCTGCATGAAGTACTGTAGTGCATCTCCTCCTCATGGACTGCACCAGATTTGTCAGTTCTTGCTGTGAGATGT
>JAODUH010083256.1:0-15133 GCA_027564835.1 Typhlichthys subterraneus
GTCGCTGTGGTCTCAATGAATGTAGGCCTACGTATCTATCATTGGGATAAATTGCGCACCGGACGTTCTAGCACAAAATAGCAAAGATGGCGCCCTCCCAGTTGCCATGGAAAATAAGGTGAATACTGTGACATTCTTATTTTCTAAAATGTGATTTATCACGGCTTTTTAAAGGGCGCCCATTGACCTGTTATAAAACCTGTGAGAAGTGTCAACACAGTGATCACCTCGCCACCTTCTGATTTGTTTTGTTGAAAATAAAAGCCAATTAATGAGCTGTGGCCGAGCGTCCTTGGACCAGACAAGCTGCTCATACATCAAGTCAACAAGACGCTTGTCTTAAATGTACTATGTATGCCATAGCCTAAATGTCACCACATTAATTCTGTAGTAGGCTGCGGAGTTGTCAACACAAGAATCATTTCAGAAGACTGGCCACGATGTAATTACACATCCCTGTCCCATCCATTACAGGCTGTAATGAAATATAACCACATTGTGATCTTTTCTGACACTGATGAGAAACTTGATATATCATTGATCCAGCAGAGCGCAGGGCAATGCCATGAAGGCTGTTGACATTTTATAAACCCTGTAATACTGCAAGTAATGTATTAGGTATCACAAAAATGCTAACTTAATCTCTATAAAATGTGGTAAGGTAAATAAAACTAATGTTATTTTTTTACGTTTTTTACGTTAAGTTATTCATATTTATTGAACAAAATATAACTTTCTAAATGCAAATATGATATATTATTTTATTTTAGAAATATTTCTAATATAAGAGCCTAATACAGGTTCAATGCTTGAGATGTGTGTTTTCTAATCTAAGAGCCTAATACAGGTTCAGTGCTTGAGATGAGACACGTGTGTGTTTTCTAATCTAAGAGCCTAATACAGGTTCAATGCTTGAGATGAATCACGAGTGTGTTTTCTAATCTAAGAGCCTAATACAGGTTCAATGCTTGAGATGAGACACGTGTGTGTTTTCTAATCTAAGAGCCTAATACAGGTTCAATGCTTGAGATGTGTGTTTTCTGGCTCTTACAGGATAAATAGATCCACAGGCTGCTGGAAGCGTTCTGCATCGAACAATGCATCAGGGCCGGTGATCATCTGCCAACGCAGCTCGCGACACTGTACCTCGCCTTCACATCCTGGCCGAGTTTCACGTCCAACACAACACCGTGCGTCCTACGGTAGCAGCACCCTTCGCAGCGTTCCACAGACACAATGATGATGTGGTGGGAAAACAGTGTTACTAACAGAATGCAAAGGAAATGGTGCATGCTGCAAAAAGCTCAGGCAGTAAAAAGTGTTTAGCATTTAAGATTTGACCCTTTAGGGGACATTTGCGCATTCCAGAGGTACAATTGAGACAGTATGTGAAAGCAACTGACATGGTGCAGGATGAAAGAAATTTATAAAAATATAAAAAGGAAGGGTGGAAGTTATACGAACATATTTATCTGCATAATTTAGATACATTCAATTAAAACATTGGTTTGCTCAAAACGCATGCAGCCAGCAGACATTTTATAGACAAAACTGGCTCCTCAACCAGATTAGGCAGACAGTCATTGACCTGCAGCTCTGCTCTCTCTTTCATTAAGTCCGTGCACAGGACCGCCACACAGCAAGCCCTCTAAACGTATTACTGGCTGTAGCTCTCATCCGGATGAAGCTGTATCCTGATATCTGCTTCATGCTCTGGGGATAGGTGGCTTGGTCATTATACCTAAGCAATTAGAGCGGTGGCTCCGGGCTATTATGCAAAAACATATCTAATCACATCTAAACAATATGTTTCATGCCGTTTCATTATGACATTTCATAGCACGGCCAAAAGCCAACAAAAAACAATCCCAGATGCAGCAGTTCATATGAATATTGCAGTGTGCCTCGGCCAACAGCAAATAAGAAACAGGCCAAAATATAGCCATAAGGAATTATAGCCTACCGCTTATCATTGAAGAGCAGCTTACTGGGGTGCTGTTTGCTTCAATGTGAAATGTGCAGGAGTGCGGCTGTTTGAGGCTGCCAAGTGATTAGTGATCAGGGGCTTGAAGTGGCTCATTAAAGGTAGAGTCAGGGAAGTTGTAGAAAGAATCAAAACATTCTTGAACTACTTTCAAAGATGATTACTGTGTTTAATATGCATTGCGAGTGTTGCTAAGTGACATGTGGGAAGTGTAGCCGCATATTTACCTGAGTGTTTTATTTGTGAGTATAAGTCATCACCAAATGTCTTTTTTATTACATCTTTACATTTTAATTGCATGCTGTCTCATTCTGATATGAAGTGCATGAAATTCTGAAACCTAATATGTTGACACAAATATTACGGACATATCCTTCAATGGAAACAGTGCGCTATGCACCGACAGAAGTTGTTGCCATGCTACCATCATCTTGTGCATCTGTACTGCAGAAACATATCAATATACAGCAGTAACACACAAACACATTGTTGTTAGCCATGTGAGTGTTGCCCAACCCACGGCCTATATGGACAGCCCAACCCCTCCCTGTGTAACCTGCTGTTCAGTCCACTGCCGTTCGCGTTCATTGAACTTGTAGCAAACGTTCCACCATCCTGAATGCAGAGAAAGGCTTTAACAAGGTATCATTCTCTAATAGGTTTGATCAGTGTCTTAATAGTTTATAGCCATAATGTGTTGTAGTCTTCATCTTCAAAAACATATATTTGAGATGAAATCATACCAAAACACAGATTTTATTGTAGGCCAATGTGTGAAGTTTTGAATGTGTAGAAAATGGGGATTAGTAAATCATTAAAATGATCCTATGCCTATGTCTCATCCTTAGAAGCCCCCCCCCCCATCGACCCTTCTCGGGGAGACAACATGGCCGGGTTGCATCACGGAGACCAGAGGCAGCCCAGGACCGCATCACACCCACACGTCAGACGCACCGGCTAGTCTGCTCTGTGTCACTCACCAGCCCCTCCTCGTCTCCTGTCGGTCGGGGAACAGAATCCTTTCCACAGGCGGGAAGCAATTACATGCTTGCTTTCTCTCTCATACAGGTGATCAAATAGCTTAAACATTAGCATCTCTGAATGTCTCGCTGACATAAGGATGTCTACACATCACCTCAAACTCAACCTCCACAAAACTGAGCTGCTCCACCCCCCGGTCCTCAAGTGGACCCGTCTGTCACCCCTGAGAACACCACAGTGTCCTCCTCTCCTACTGATAAGAGGCTTGGAGTCACCCTGGACAACCATCTATCAGGCACAGCAAACATCGCTGCAACAGCTCGTGCCAGCAGTCTATAATATAATAATATCACTCTACAATATCAGAAGAATAAGGCCGTTCCTCAAAGAGAAGTGGGCTCTAAAGCAACATCCAGTTAACGTTGTTTGGTGCTGCTGACTGCCGTCCATTGACCCTACACCTTCATGTGCTACTGTAGGTTAAACCCAAACAAACAAGCACTCATTGATTGAATTGACTAATATCACTTAGTTAGAATATCACTTAGTAAGAGCTACTTAGTTTTAGATGTTCTTTAAAACCACAATAGGTAATATGGACATATATTTAAGGGGACCACACACTGGTAGGTGATTTACACTCATTGTGGTGGGCCGGCATCCAGCCACAAATGCCTGGGCTAGTTTTTTGTCCCAGTCCAGCCCTGCGTATCCAGCTGGCTGTGGCTCCGTCTCTCTAAAGAGTCTTCCTCTCTGCCCAGGCAACGGTAAAGTGGATCTGCGCTGACGGTCCAATACAATCGGCCAGAAATGCATCCTACACGCTCCGCTTCCCATAAGTTAAATGGATGGCATCTTCAACAAGAGGCCTTGATTTATCGATTTTGACAGCTGAAACTGATAGCTCAACAGAGGAGGAGAATTAGTCACAGAGGAACAATAGACCAAGGGGAGGAGTTCAGGGACATCTGCCAAGCTAAACAGCCGTCTACATTCATTCCATTTAGGCCTTTTAATTCAATAGAAATACTGTTATGTCTGCCATTCCAGCGATTCCTCAGTGACGGTCCTCTTCCACCACCATGTGGTGAATGGATGACATGACAGCATATTAACCAATAACATGAGAACGGTGTCTATGTTGACTAGCCTATAATAATACATACGCATATTTCTTATGCTCAGGGTTGAAAAACTGTAATCCATTACAGTTACCAGCTAAAATAGTGGAATCAAATTACAGGTATTTTTATTTTTAGATGACTACTTATAGGCCTTCTTTCAAATTTAATAGGGAAGTTTGCGGAAGAAAAATGCATAAAATTATTAACCTTTCATTATCGTCAGTCAGCAATTGAAATGAATCCTATTGATCTGCTCTCCTGAGCAATATAAACGGTCACAATAGAAAGATTTGGCGTTGCCGCAGTCAATTGCTTTGAATGGTATTTCAAAGAACAATGTTTAGGCTTGAAGTAATCTAAACGTAATGTAAAGTAATCATATAATGTTACTAAAGTTGGGTAATCCAAAAATTGGTTACACGTTACTGATTATAATTTTAGTCCGGTAACTAGTACCTGTAACGGATTACATTTAAAAAGTAACCTAACCAATCCTCCTTATGTTTATATTATTTCGACTTCCAGGGAAACAATAAGCTCTTTGATTAAGTAGACTACATTTGATTACACTGATTACATTACACACGCTGTTCTAGTGTAGGCCTACCCGAGGTTGTTATGAAGAAACTGATTCATAAACATTTCCATCCTAATAATAATAATCCTAATAATTCACGTAATTCCTGGCTACATCCACACAGTCACAGCTAACTATAACAAATCGCCAGCCTGCCAGGCTACAGTAGGCTATTTATTGTATGTGTAACGGTTGCCAGCCGTTACATATGCAGGTAGAATAGATTAGTTTTCCCCTTTAACGTATTAACATATTAACGCAGTAACACATCCTGACCACTGGAGGGGGGACCTACGTCTGTTTTATAATAGACTGAGTCGTTGCTTCAGCGAACGTGTCAGGAAAAATCGAGCCACTGACCGCCCGTCCCTCTCCTCCGTCCCATCCGTTTACGAAGGTACTAGCTCCAGCAGCCAGACAGAGCCCATTCCACCCGCCCACAGAATCTCTAAGTGGGGCGCCCACGGCACATGCTGCAGCAGGGAGGCACAGCGCACAATGTCTTTATAGAGAAACTGAAACGTCTGTGTTATGTAACATTTCTGCCGCCAGGAGAAGTTCCATTTCACATTTCAGGAGAAAAAGTTATTGAGACCCGTGTAGCATTTGTTTAGGCCTCCACTGAAGAATAACGAATTAATAAATTCATTCATTCATTAATAATTTAAGTATTTAATTAAGTAATTTGACCTAGTGAGGCAGTCAGATTATCTATCTATCTATCTATCTATCTATCTGCTCAGACTAGACATAAACTAATTGGGCTTCCTCATTTTAGCAACGGCCAGCGTTTCATTGAACTTGAGCCATCGTATACAATGCACACACAAAGAGAGAGATGTGAGAGAGCGAAGGTCGAGGTTGATTAAAGATGGATGAGGGCGCCGGCATCAGAAGATCATGAGGCAGGGTTCGGTGCCAGATGCGTCCGCCGCTCAGGTGTCAGAGGGTGGAGCCGTATCAGATCACTGACAGACCAGCTCTCGGAGACCCTCTGAGCTCTGCGCCCCGGGGGGCCGCAAACACCAGGTAGGCTACCGTCTCTGTTGTTTCCTCCTGGTAACGGGAAAACACATTATACTGGTGATGACTGGTGCAACTGCTTCAGGGATGAACGTTAGATCTCATTAGATCATGTCGGCAGACTAGCATGGAGTTATGCAACATACTGTAAGATGAGACCTGGAATAAGGTGAGTCTCTGTAGGATAACATACTGTAGGATTGTACTTTGTTGATCCACAAAAGAAAATAGGTACTGTATGCAGACCAGTGTTGGGAACGATACTCAGGAATTGTAATGCGTTACTACTGTATTTACTTATTACTCCTTCAAAAATAAATAATATTATATTACATTTTACTAGGTATTAAAAGTATTTAATTATGTAACTAATTACATTACTATATTACTTTCACAATACCCTGTCTCGCCCCTTCCGAAAAATGATAAGATGTGTATTCAGCTCATTTTAATTTTAATTTAATCCTTTTTATTGGAACAGTAATGAAACAGTCAACAATCAGCCAAAGTGAAAACATTGCAGCCTCTCAAACCAGATGATTGACAGGTTGGTTCAAATAGCCTACCCTAAGTTTGCTAGGACCAGCAGAATAATAAAGGCACGTCTTCCTAAGATGAAAGTCTAGGGTGGGGGAAATCTCGTTCTTGTAACGCAGTAATGCAACATTACCTGGATTAGTCATTTTAATATTATTACCGTTTTGGAAAAAGTAATACCATTACAGTAACTAGTAACCAGTTACTGCCCAACATCGATGCAGACATACTGTATGTGAAAATAGTCAGATGTAATGTAGCTGTATGTGATACTGTGTAAGCTACTGTATAAGATGTAGACTACTGTATAAGGTGTAGTCCACTGTAGGCCTATTTGATAAACCTCTGACTTATAGTACATGCTAACAGATGTACTGTGATAGCAGAATGTATTTAACAGTGATTCATACGAAAAATAAATCTGAATAAGCCATATGTACTGTAATGTGAATACTCAATTGTCACTTGTATTATTCCTTATAAAATCAAAATCCAGTGTGGATCGATGGGGGCAGATGATGTTGAAGAATTATTCTGCTGCCTTCATCTGTAATTAATAGCACCGAACCTGACAGTTATTTCTATAGAAGTTACTGATTGTAGCTTTAACTGAAGAAACACGGCTATACTAGCCTTCATTTTTACGGCATTACATGCTGTTGTTCCTAGCATCACAGTGATTTAACTGATAGACACAGACAACCCACAAATACGAAATAATGTCAGAAAATGTCAGTAAACCCTAGTTGACAATGAAGGAAAAGTCGATATCAAACATCTGCTTATTCATATATAATGTGGAATAATAAAAGCATATGAAGGCACACGTTAGTGGTAAATATAAAGTATATCTGATGTTGAACTTCACATGCAACATCAGATATACAGTACTGTAAAGCTTCCGTAAAGCTACAGTGCAACATCAGATATACTGTAAGCTTCTGTAAAGCTACAGTACAAATACATATTTACCGTAAACTATAGCTATACAACGGCTGATATATTGTTAATATTCCGCTACATTACAACATCATATCTGCTGTAATGGACTGTACAGCTGCAGTATAACAACAGCTATATTGTAAAGACAATGTAAAGCTAGAGTACAACATATCTGTTGTAAAGCACTGCTGTAAAGGTAGAGTACAACACATCTGTAAAGCTGGATTACAACAGCAGATATATATTGTAAAGTACTGTAAAGCTAAACATCATACTAATAATGCAAGGCTTCTGTAGCGTTGCAGTACAACAGCCAATCTATTGTACTGTAAACCAGGCAATAGAACAACAGCAGATCTAATGTAAACACACCGTTAAGCTACAAAACATAATCAGATCTACTGTAAAGCTACTGTAAAGCGACAGAACAACAGCAGATCTAATGCAAACATACAGTTAAACTACAAAACATAATTAGATCTACTGTAAATCTACTGTAAAGCGACAGAACAGCAGCAGATCTAATGCAAACATACAGTAAAGCGACAGAACAGCAGCAGATCTAATGCAAACACACCGTTAAACTACAAAACATAATCAGATCTACTGTAAAGCTACTGTAAAGCGACAGAACAACAGCAGATCTAATGCAAACATACAGTTAAACTACAAAACATAATCAGATCTACTGTAAACACACCGTAAAGCGGCAGAACAACCGCACACACAGAGAGGAAGAAAAAAGGACCGATGTAAACATGGATGCTAGCTATCCTAGTTTACAGCCCGGCCTCTTTTGGCAGGCTTCACTCCATCTGACGCCGCCGTGCACTCATGCATACACACAGCACTAATCTCTGGCTTCGTGGCTGGCCTGTTGCCTCCCAGCTGGGAGCCGCTCAGCCCCAGCAGACGACATGGCTTGCGCACACGGCCCCCACATTAGCTTACGCTCGCGAGGTCAGTTCCGCGTTAGCTGTTATCAGAGAGCCGTGTGCAGTATAGTGGGCCAACGGTAAATGTCAGTTATGTTTTCCTGCTCGTCGTGGAGGCTTAATGCAACGCGGTGGGTGGTTTACTGTACTGCAAACCACTACAGCACCGCAGCACTTTGAGCATGGGTGGCCCCATGTTTGATAATCAGTGATTATAAAATGTGTGTGTGTGGGCAAACCTTTTGAGGGGCCATAAGATACTTTGGGAGGAGCGGAAGGGGGGGTTGAAAATTAAGTTCTAAAAGATGCCATTCCTTCTGCTGCCTTTGTATATCTTCATTATAAATTGTTATTCTTATGTCTTCTCTGGTAGGTGGTCATTTACAACAGTGCTTATATGGATATTGCAGATTCATCCATCTATGTATTACGCTTGTGGCTGAAACTAGTTTTATAAAATGCTGTTTTGGTTTGTCACTCAGAGAGCACATGAGCTCCCACACCTCCTGAGTGACACTATTCCACCTCCCCACGCCCCCGGACACATGCAATTTATTTCCCCTGTCTTGTTTCAAAGCCCAAGGGCTCTAGCATCTGTCATTAAACCGTTCTTGAGGTGTCGGAGAGTGAGGTTTACGTAGCTTACTGCACAGCACTACCGGCTGGCCACCGATACAACTGTTGCTTGTCTACTCTAATGGCAGGTTCCTTCCATCTAGTGGAGACGTGACAAGATGGCGTCCTACGAGAAGATGGCCGTGAGACGCACGAGGAGACTCAGTGACACACCTGTATGTGTACCTTTAAATACAGATTTAAACTTGGTCCAGTCCCGCTTATTATTAATATTATATGTGAATTAATTAAAGGTGCCCTATACAGTATTTTAAACATTAAAGGTATAGTCAGCTATTGCAGGCTAAATGTAAGCTAATACACATTTTGTCTAATTCAACAAATATCTCTTTTTGTTTTATTGTTCTTTGTGCGCATTGAAAAAATAACCAGATACTTCTTCACAGCCTTGGCTCCGTAAATATGTTCTATGTAAAGATACTTTATTGTGGAATAATGGTGTCCTGAGCAGTATGCGTGTATGTGTGCGTGTGCATGTGCGTGTGTGTGTGTGTGGCCCACAAAGCATTTGTTTTGTCTGAGATGCTGGTGCTCCATTGTGACACCTAGTGGCAGACAAGCTCATATACGAGAAGTAACTGACGTGTTTAATGTGTTGTGCTGCACAGATCCCAGCTCAGTCTGGCAGGGATGCCAAGATGATCCAATCCATAGCCAGTCTGATCAGGGGCAGGAGCAAACTGCTGCTTCTGGAGAGCCCCGACACCGTGGAAGTCTATAAGGTTCAGTTGGACGATGTTTACCCTTTAGACCTGCCGTGTCTCAATCCTGTCCTGCGGAGACCCACTGCCCTGCATGTCTCCCTGTTTCAACACACCTGACTCAAATGAATGGGTCGTTATAAATCTCTGTGGAAGCCTGATAATGAACCATTCATTTGAATCAGGTGTGTTGGAGCAGGGAGACATGTAAATCTGGGAATACATTGTCCGACGAAAATTATCCCGGCCGATTGTAGCCCTTACACTGCACAATCAAATTGTCAGTTGAGTCCTCAAGGTACTCACACTGTACGGACCGACCGTCATGCCCGACCTGACTGCTCACACTGTACGGACCGACCGTCATGCCCGACCTGACTGCTCACACTGTGCGAGTAAAATAAGCCCGTCGGCCCCTGTGGAAGCTCCTCCGAGGCAGGGAGAGGTTAAGCAAAGAAGACGTCGTAATTCTTTGCTATGACAGTAATTACGTCATTACAATAACAGTAAAAGTTCCCGCACTGCCCAACAATAGTCTACAATAAATAGGATGCCATTTGCTATAAAACATTAGGTCTGCTCGATGATAGAAGAGTAGGCTAAACGTCTAAATTAAAAATAGATACAAAAAATGTAAACCAGCTATGCAGCATATAGCCTACATGCAATGAGTAGGCAAGTCTACAAGCAAGACTGTTGTTGCCACCAGCCAGCCTCCAAGTTACGGTCCATTTCATGCTTCACGTCACCATGGCGCTTTCACACACTTTGCACAGGCGCAGTGAGGCAAAAAGGCTCCGTATTTTGTGAATGCTCTGCTTCAACTGTGAAGATCCTGACGCCAGCCATCCAAATTTCTGACATTGTCAATGAATCGGGTCAACCCGAGCCAAAAATAGCTCCTTGCAACCCCCTGTACACTGCACGTCAAGCGAAGCCCGACAAGCCAAATTTCGCCCGGACTACTAATGACTTGTGCGGTTCAGAGATCTGGCCAAAGATTGGCATGAAGTTGCACAGTTTATGCCCAGCTTAAAACATGCAGGAACGTAAGTTCCCCAGGACCACGACTAAGAAACACTAGCCTAGCCAGGTGGTCCCCACAGTGGGCCTACCTGCAAGAATGCACCCTTGAGCAACATGTATAACCCCTACCCTGCTTGCTCCTCCTAATACTTGTAACTGTACTCACTGTAAGGTGCTTTTCTAAAAGCGTAAACAAACTGTGATCAGATCTGAACTGTGCTTGAAGTCTGCTGCTAATGAGTGGATCTTCACTCAGCTGTTGCCTTGTCACCTGCGTTGACAGCTGGACAAGCCAACAGGAGCAGACCAGATATACCTCCCGGCGATTATGAGTAGCAAGGCGTCAAACCTTACTCTGATGAGAGGCAGTCTGAGCCAGTCCTGCCCTTACCTGTATGACAAGCGTAGGGGGTCCTTCTCCTCCATGGGCTCACGCAGACCTGGGAACCAGCCTAAAAAGCAGGTAAGCGTAACCAGGCGTAACCATTAACCACCATTATTCATCTTTATCGCTGTAGCCACGTAACTGCGGCGTCAGCAGTAACAAGTAACCACCATTTTTCATTTGTATCGCTGTAACCACTTGTGATGGGCTGAGCCAAGCTTTTCCAAGCACATCATTACCAAAGGTACACAATG
Organism: Typhlichthys subterraneus; assembly: GCA_027564835.1. Classification (NCBI taxonomy): domain Eukaryota; kingdom Metazoa; phylum Chordata; class Actinopteri; order Percopsiformes; family Amblyopsidae; genus Typhlichthys; species Typhlichthys subterraneus. Next base: position 11,106 of record JAODUH010083256.1, read on the forward strand.
CTACACAATATATGGAATGTTCCTTTTATTTGACATTTTTGTTCAAAAATACTATTTTGCTAGGATTGAATCGATTTCCTCTTTGGCTTATCACCTTGCCAGCCTTTGTAAAACTATTTCACAAGGCAATGATGTGGCCGACAGGGATAAATATTTAATTGCCAAGAAAAACAAGTGCGAATACACAGCCTTGTGCTTGTCCCAGTACACTAATGGACCTCCAGTGAGTGTGTATGGCGTCACTAAGAAATCGCTTCACTTCAGGTCCCATATTGTCCTCAGCATCACAGGTGGTGGATGGTACAGCGGCTGCTGGACCTGCTGGGTTACACACAGATTATAGTTATTTGGCCAAAACAACTATTCAGTCATGAAAGACTCACCTTGTTGGGCAGTAGAGCTGCGGATTAGGGAGGCACACTCCGCAGTCTGCTGTTTAAAGTCTGCCACCCTAAAATGGCCGTCACTACCAGATCCAACAATGTGGCCATTGCCAGCACCCTCAATGTTTCCACCCCACTGCATCTGGCAAACAGCTGACAGAAAATTGCTGACAATCATGTACGATCATCAGCAGCCTATCTTGCTCCACTTGAGTTCCTGGTAAAAAGTAAAAGAGAAGCATATAGCATTCATTTACTATTGAATATAAGGACGCAGCCTAAACTTTAGAAATATACGGTGTATTCCTAGTTGTCAGTTGATGTATTCTACCTTGCACAGATGGTCTAGGACAGGTTTAGTTAGACCTACAGCAGAGGTGGAGACATCAGGATGCAGGTGGCGAAGCATCGATGATTTATTATTGCTAAAACGTGGTGATCACAAACAGCGCATTGCGCTTTTGAGGGGGTCTCCTGGTGGAAACGATGGCACTCAAAATACCTATTGCGTGTACTAGTAGGCTACCTTCCATACCGACATTCAACAGCCTCTCTCTTTTCATAAATGCACTCTATCTCAGCAGTTACAACGTGGAGCCAGAACATTTCAGATATTTTCAAACCACTTTATTTCTTTTCATGGTTAGTGGGAGAGAACATAAATGATTAAAACAGGTAGGATACAGAATTTGAGAATATATGCAAAAACTGTATGCAAATAAGCTTTGTGGCTTTAGAAAAATAACTAGTAATACATTTGTAAATCACATGAATAGCATATTATGAAAAACACTCAGTAGCCTACAGTATACAGTTGGCTAAACATATAATTCATAAAACATTTTTTTGCATAAATAGCATGTAGAAAAGCGAAAAACAATTACTCAAGTCATAACTTTTTATTGAAGCTTTTTGACATTTTACAGTGATGTGTCATTATGTGATGTGTCGAAGCTTCTCTTTCTGTCACCATGTGATTTTAGCCACGAAGCCATGCTTCGATACAATAGACTTCAGACAACTCAACGCTACGTGAATATCGAGCATCTCATACCTAATAGCCAAGTGCATCGTCAGGCGTAACCAGTAACCACAATTTTGAAATGTTAATGCTATAACAAGTAACTGCGTCGTCAGGCGTAACCAGTGACCACCATTTTTTTTTTTTTTTCCATGTCGTACCCTCTGACCTTCTGCCTTCGTCAGAGCAACCTGAAGGGGCTGCAGGAGGCGAAGAAGTCCAACGTCACCGTGGCGATGGCCTACCTAGGACGAGGTCATTCAAGGTCAAGGCCGGGGTCAACTCAGGACGAGGTGAAGGTGCTCCAGCAAGTTAACGGCGGGGAAAACATCTGCGTCTATAAAGGCTTTGTGACGCCTGGAGGTATGCAGTATGAACGTGCTAGTTTACATTGCGTTATGGGGGCAGCTGGGAAAGAGGTTGTGGGGGGGGTGGGGGTCACAAGATAGAAAATGCTTGTCCACAGAGCCTTTGTTTTGGTCTGAGATGCTGCTGCTCTAGTGCGACATCTAGTGACAGAAAGCCACACAGCCAGTGAGCCACTTTATTAATGTTTCCCTTGCTGTACTTCGTACCGCAGAGCAGTTTGAGTTTGTCTCACAGAGACACCGTGGGTATCCCTTCAGCGGCAGCATTTACGTGAATGGCATGATGGCAGCCAGAATCAGCTCCTGCTGCGAGTACCGCTACGCTCCCGGCTTCCAACAGGGGAAGAAGAGCTGCTTCAGACTCGTATGGATGGCTGGTGGGATGCCTTGTTACAGGTCAGCCTTCAGACAATAATCTTCATGATGGTAATTGCAGGGCGGAAGGGGAAGGTGTAAAATGGGACTGACTAGAGATGCATACCTTCCATGACACTGAAAAGTTACTTCACTATTTGCTGGTGGTTGAGTCATGATCAAAGTGATTATTTTTTCCATTTCTTTTCAGATGTACAAGTCTGCGAAGCAAATACAACTCCTGCCAGCAGTTGAACAATGGCACAAAAGAGAGTTTATTTCTCCCTCTAGACCACAGACCTGGCAACGGTATAAAGCCTGGAAATAAATGTCGCCACTTTCCATTACTTCTGAAAACATCAACATTTCTTGACCGAGAGCCAAAGCTCTGCTTTCAATGGATATGTTGCAGGCAAAAATACCGCGCGAAGCACTTTTCCCCCTAATGTTTCCAATATTTTCCACGCAGACCCCTCAGAGTCTCGCCTGTCGTCCCCTCTGTTCATCGCGGCCAAACCAGAGAAGAAGAATATCAAGCCCGCGGGAAAGACGAGGAGACAGGCCAAGGACACCGGCGGCCACTCCACGGAGAGCGAGGACAACCCTGTAGCAGGGGCTAAGAGCGGCTCGAGGCCCAAGCGACGAAAGGGCCATTCAACCCAGCGCGAGGGCAAAGGCAGCGCGGGTGGAACTAAGAGAGCGGGCGGAGAGCCAGTCAGAAAGAGCTCCGGGTTGTCACGGAGGCCGTCGGCGGAGAGAGTCAGCAAGGAAGGTCAGGGCTTCAATGCCGACCTGGACCAAATTAAATCCGCCAGTAAAGTCAGACCTCCCCCGGGGGGCCACCTGGAGGTCAGGAGGGCCGCCAGAGCCCCCGGTGAGCAGCTGTCTCCACCGCATGTTCCATTTACTCAGTCCTTGAAGACGGAGAAGGACATACAGACCTCCTTCATGTGGGTTTAAATGTGGGCGACGGGAACGAAAGAGAACACAAGCGATCTATTAAATGTTTTTATTTTTTCTCTTCCTTAAAAGATTCATTGCGGCACGAGGAAGCGCTGACTAAGCAGAAGGGAGGCGCAAAGTGGCCCGTGGGATCAAATGGGAAAAGCAGAGATGGAGAAGGGCTGAAAGACTTCTATGAAGAATGCGTGGAAAGGAGCGCTGCTTTGGCCATCAGCCCGAACAAACAAAACTGGTTCAAGGCAAACAGTGAGTACAGAAACAGCTCAGCACAGTAGGAACCAACTGGAGACCCCTGAGCGTCATAACTGATTTACATAACACACTTTACAGCCGTAAAGAGCAGTAATGTTGAATTGACTAGAGATGCTGTTCACACACAAACAGTCAATGCACAGAACCTTGTCACTGACGGTGTGTTATCTTGGAAGAGAAATTATCTCCGTTATACACACACACACACACACACACACACACACATATAAACACACAATGATTTATTGCGCTACACTTTCATCACACAGTAGGATGCTGTACTACTGTGTACCGGTTGCATTATTTGCATGCATATTTGCATATTAGAGGTACACTTCAATGTTTTCCCTTGAAAACAATGTTTCCATGGTGAATATAAGTTTAGGTTTAAAACATTGCTTGGGGCACATTTACTCTCATTAGGATTAGTTGCACTTTTCTTTCTGAATGTTAAAAGTTTCTTCCAACTTAATTGAATGCAAAACAATTTTGATTTAAATGTTTCTTTTACATCTTATTCTTCAAGTTAATATTTGTTTATGAGTAGCAGTTATTATAGTACACTATCAGTATATATATATATATATATATATATATATATATATATATATATACACTTTATAAGCAAAACAAAGAGAGAAAACATTATAGTGATTTATGCGTGTAAAACAATTAGATACAAAATTA
>JAODUH010083267.1:0-15130 GCA_027564835.1 Typhlichthys subterraneus
AACCATAGGAGGGACACCAATTGTACCGTCCAGAATTGTGTGGAAATCCTGAAATAGTCTAGTTTCCTGTGGGTTGTGTGCGTTTGTCATCTCCTGCTTAGTGTTCACCTTGACCTCCTTTGGCCCGTTCAGCGTTGCTCATTTCCCAGAACTATGACCCCTGACACGCACGCACACACACACACACACACACACACACACACACATATACTGCAGAACTATTTCCCTGTTTCACACAGGTAGATGGGCCTAAGAGGAAGAGGGAATCGAGGAATGCTTCACTTCACTTCACTGTTGATTACCCCCTCCCAGCACCACACACACACACACACACACACACACACACACACACAATATAACGCTCTGCTTCCTCCCATGGGCACCTGACGTAGCCAGTAGCTAGCTACAAACAGACTAGTGTGCATGAGGTATGCACTATCATTTGCTCTACCTACTGTGCTGTTGCATGCAGGTAGCATGTGTCCTTATGTATTACAAATGGAATAAAACCATACATGGTTCAAAATAGGTTATTCAGCATTAAATATTTTAGTACATGTGGGCTGTTAACAGTTGAAATGTATTAATAACAGCACGTCACTAGCATGAGGTAGCTCAGCTAGCTGTGATAGCTTAGCTCAATTGAATACATATATTGGAATAATAGCAAAGATGATTCATTGTGCTGCATTTCAATGGAGGCAAAAATGGAGCGCTTCCGGTCTCTTAAGTGGGCGTGTCACCAACGGCATTTTGCTGTGAAGGCTGACGTAGGCAGCTACATCTACCAAAGTCAATTCACCCCAGAAATACCGTTGTGGTTGATCGCAGGTACTTGGGAATGAATGCATATCCTCTTTATCCGCCCCCAGAGAGAAATAAAGGGCATGTTGAAATCCATAGACCTCCCCAGTGGCTTGCATGGAACGCTGGGTGGTTCTGGTCTGCATAAATGGTGAAACGTTCCTCCTTACAAAGATGAACCTGTGGCTTAATGTTAAGCTTCTTCTTCTTCTGAGGTTACCCTAGCGTCAGCAGCATATTCCAACTACTGTACATTTCCTGGTTATATCATATGTATTGGCTGAGCGAGGGCATTAGACGCCTTGTATTGTGTAGTAAGAGGAGCCTGGGATTTCTTTAGCTTCTCTTTGGCCCCTTTGCTGTCCCCCTGCCTCCTCCGCTGCTCCTCTGCTCCCCCCACCTCTCTCTTTCCCTGCCAGGGCTAATTGGGGAGATAGTCATTTAGCCAACTTGTGTGTGTGTGTATGTGTGCGTGTGCGTGCGTGTGTGAGGTCATTTAGAGGTGTAATATTCTAAAGTGCTATCCATTATGCAGTTTGGAATTACACTCCTCTCTCTCTCTCTATCTCTCTCTCTCTCTCTCTGTCTCTGTCTCTCCATCCATAATTAGGGAGAAGATCTCACTTGTCCAAGGTCATTAGACAATTGAGATATATTGCCTAATGTGTGTGTGGGGAGAGGGGCTTTGAGTCCACATTACCTTTGTTTAAATTAAAACACTATAAAACAATTAGCAGCTGATACCATTAATCCAAATTGCGAACTTGGGACAATAGGAAAACAAGTTGCTTTTCAAATCAGCTTGCACAAAAGAGTGGATGTGTGTGTTAGTATCAGTTTGTGCTTATGGTTGGGTGGGGGCGGGTGGTATATAACTCAAATGATATTACAGAAATTCAGACACGGTTAAAGGCATAAAAGCAGCGTAACCCTGCCTTCACACCTATGTGGATGCAGGGTGTCATTCTCAAGAATCCTTGCTAACTTCGAGCTCAAATCAAAACATGCTCCCTCAGAAGCTCCGCCCCACACATTGAAAAGCGTAATGCAAGGAGATATTTGGTGAATTTGACTAAAAGTGTATTAGCTTACAATTATCTTGAAATAGCTGACTATACCATTAAGTAGTAGTGCGCATTCTACTGCCACTAGGGGGCTCTTCTAAACTACTTTGCGATTAATGGGGATTGGAGGTGAACTGCTGATTGTGCCCATTGTACACTAGCATGGAAATAGCCTGCCTGTTTAGAAAGGACATTGCTAGGTAGTAGCCAGGATAGCTCATGTGGATTTAACTAGTGTGGGAAGCAGTCTGCTGAACTGTTCTCAGATAAACAATAAACTAGACCAGCCAGACGGTTAATAAGACAGTTAATTCCATGGTATAACGCTACAGGTATGAAGGATACACATTATATAATGACTCTTCCTGTCTCCCTTTCTCTGTCCCTCACTCTCTTCCTCACTCCCCTTTCCCTCGGGCGTCAGGATGAGTTTAGGTTTCAGTGTCTTGGTTTTCATACCAGATTACGTGTGTGTGTGTGTGTGTGTGTGTGTGTGTGTGTGTGGTACATTCAACCTACAGGGCTTTCCCATTTTCTAACAGAGAACACATACACATTCTTCATACAGAACTCTTTCACCAACACGCTGTCATGCTGACACAATATATGGGGCTCATGGCCCATTTTCAGCTAGCCAGCCAGTTAACAAGGACATTTGTACGAAAAGGTTTTTAAATAGTTTTACGGTTAGTAGATTAGGATAATGGGCTAAAAGATGTAGAGGAAATATAAGAATAGGCTAAATCAGTTTTCATTCTGCCTGTTGGCAAAATTTTCTTCAAAAAGCTAAAAGAATGAGCATATTAAACATTCTGTGTTACTCTCGCTGGCTGAGAGCAATGTTTGGGGTGATTAGAATTGCATACGGTCCTTCTCTCTCACATAGACACAGCGTATATCGCATACCAAATCAGAATGATAATTTCAGGTTTACGGAAGCAGCCGCAGGATAAATAAAACCCAGGCACACTGGTGAATATCAGTAGATAGATACAAATACACACTAGTCTCAAGCACTGTCTACTCGCACGCAACAGTGCTCTTCATACCGTGGAGGCGGTGTATCAAAACAAGTTTTGTTCATCTGACCAACTCACTCTCAGGTTATCACTACAGGTTCTGGAACACGTAACGTAATGTACAGTCAAGTTTATCAAAATGAGATATAATGAGAACGGCATATATTAAAGGCATCCCTGTTCATCCCTTAGGGCTGAGCAATTAGTTTGCATTAGTGTTTTTTAATTGATTGATATGTTATCTGACTGAGTGTGGGAGGATATTGTCTATCAGACACAATCTGTTACAATCCAGAAAGGATGTCACAGCCGGGGCCAAATCTGTTTTGATTTCAAAATAAGTCCAGCCCTTTTCAGGTCTCTTCAGACAACACACCTGAAATAACGTGCGTTTTAGCGATAAGGGACCTTTAGCCAGTCGCGTTTGTGTATACAGTATGTGTGTTAGCGGCGTGCAAGTGTTTAGAAGCACAAACGCCGTGCAACAAACGATACGGCAACAAACGCCACGGCAATAAAGGATTGAGAAAAAAAACTGCAGGAATGAAAGAGAAAAGGGAAGAAGAGCAGATGAATTATGGAGGTTAAAAGACAGAAGGAAAGTTGAAACAAGAGGAAGTGGGGCATATTCTGTGTGTGTGTGTGTGTGCGCGCACACCTGACAATTGTTGACCTTCCTCTCCTTTTGTCAAGCAGAGGTGCGTGTCTCTCGCTCTTTTGGTGATGTCACCTTGTTCCGGCGCTTTCTGCCGTCTTCCTTTTGACACCCAGACGTCACTCTTAGTCCCTTTGTTCTCCCACACACACACACACGCACACACACACACACATATATATGGGTTCAGGCTGTCACGCACTCTGAATGACAGGACAGCTCTGAAAGCTGACACCTTACATTTCACTTTCACAGGGAATATTCTGTGTGTGTTTGTGAGTTTGTGTGTGCGTGCGTGTGTGGGTGTGTGGGTGTTTGTGTGTGGGTTCAGTGTGTTATCAACAAAGAATCTAGGTTTAAGTGTATTCAGTTACAAAAATCCAGGGCCCCTTATTGAGAGACATCTATCAGGTAGTGTTGGTGGAAATAAACAACACTGTCAAAGTTAGAATGTACTAACTACACAGAACATTAAACTAAACATATTTGCGATTTCACATCCTCATTTTCATGTGAGGTGCTGGTGCAGGAATCGTTTTTGTTACAATTTTAATCCACATCTATTAGCGGACATTGATTTTCCAATGTCATAATCTCTTCTGCCAATGCCACTTTGGAAGATTGTTTAATCTGCCCCCTCTTGGCAGTCAGAAGAGATGTCTTATTTTCAAATCAATATCAAATGCAAAGAGAAAAAAAAAGAGCCCTCAAATCTTTGGAGTGCGTGTGGAGCAGTGTGCAATCGGTATTGCTGGCGCACGCTGAAAACCAAATCATCCTATACTCAAGATGCTGTGTTTGATAAGGAGGGCTTGCATTCAGGCATTGATAATCCTTCAGAAATCCTTCCTCGGGCTACTGTTCACACCAATGCCTCAGGAGTTGTTATGGTCCAATTTGTGTCTTCAGGATCGGGGGAAGTAAGCCTACAACCGCAGATAGGTAAAGCCTTCAGCTTTCACAACAGGAATGTACCCATGGGCACGTACAACATGAATGCGCATAAATATTTAACATCTACAAGACTGGCTAGAAGTGGCTAATTATAGATTTGCATATAGATTTTTTTGTTGCATTTCTTTACATCTTGTGGTACATTGCGGTGAACTTTATTAAGGCCCAGCTTTATTATCTAATTTGCAATACGTTTTTTACTAATAGTGACATTACTCATGCTAGATTTGTGCCTTAGTATTACAATATTATATATCATATTACAGTATGAGCATTTGTGATTACAATAATTTGGACTTCATAGGTTAGATAATACTGTAGGTATAATTGGTTTAATAATAGATTTATAATTCCTTTTATGGTGTTTACTTAGTTTTAATTCCTCTGTGAGGAAATCCTTCTCACCCACATCAGGGTTGCGGGCATGGTTAGCCTAGCAGCGCTCCTGAAGCAGGTCAGGCAAAGTATCTTTCTCAAAGATAGGGTCAATTTTCAGATAGGGCTTAATTCCACACAAACGTTTTGACCAATGAAAAAAGAGGTAGTTTTAGTAACTGTTGTTACTAATGTAAGTCCACTTCTATTAAAGATGTAAAAAAATATATACCCATATCAAGACCCTTTAGGGGCCCTAAACCCTTTCTTTGAGAACTACTGCTTTAGGTCATCGAGCCACCTCACTCACACTTTGAACGCTAGCTCCAGGATTAATCCCAAACTCTTGAAAGGTTGTCCTTGTTTAATTCTGTCACCTGCACCTTTTTAATAGGAAGGCCCTGTTGTCTGGATACTCTGGGGGCTTCTGGGAGCCAGGCTGGCAGATAAGTGCTTTGGGCAGTGTGTGTGTGTGTGTATGTGTGTGTGTATGATTGAGTGAGTGTGTGAGAGAGAGGGGTTTAGTGCAGGACAAACATAGAGGTGACTAGTGTAAGAGGGTGAGGGGTACAGGGTTAGGGGTTCCCCACTAGCCTTCTATCTGTCTGCCAAGAGGATTTAGCCCATCAGACTCTGTTTCAGACTCCACTCAAATGGCAGAAAATCGCTGAGTCATATGTTAGATTAGATTTATTTATTAAACCTAGAGCTACACATCAGAAGAACATCTCCGTCCCCATTCGCTTTTAGCTGATGCTAAAGAGGGGAGAGCGTCTGCAGGATTGGGTAGGAAACAGCACGCCTGTTTTTGAAGAAGCTAGCTGCTTTGTATAAACACTAGTCGTGGTTTCTGTTGGCTGCAGTTCAGTTCGACAGCAATATTTCTCTGCCTCGCAGCCAGCCACTTCTGAGTTTAGAGCCGAACATGGTTGAGCCGAAGATGTTTAACTGTCTGTCTGCTGCCTGCTCCAAGTATTAAAGCAGTGTGTATTATATTAACTGGCCACCGGGGGCAGAGCTTTGAAAGGAAGATCTTATAAGCCACTACTTTAAGGTTTAACAAAAATCACTGTTTTGCCGATGACTTATCATTTTTTCTTGCTGCATCTTATCTCCATTTCCTGTATTTTCATATCCGATATATATATAAGCATATATTTACTACCCGTCAGTCCGTACGTCGATTCGACGCAGCAATCTGGTGGATGCAAGCCCATATGCCAGAGTAGTGCTGTGTTTGGAATATTTATTACAACGCCATAGCCTTCATGCATGCACAGACTGTCTGCTTTGGCAATCCTGGTATAATTATTTGATTCGCTGGAAATAAACTTTTATATATGTCTTGCTTGATCATTATTAACCAAGACTGTTGTATGGACAGCGTAATGCAGTGTTTCATAAATACCATTTTGTGTCGGAAGAGTTTCCTATGATATGTATCATAGGAAACAATCTTCCGAAGGCCCTGGTGCATCTTAGTAACACCAGCCAGCAACACTGGTTGGTGTTACTAAGATTCGCTGGAAATAAAAAATGTTATATGCTTATTTCAAAACCTTTACACTTAATTTGTGTTCTTATTCAGGCGCATTAAAGACTGGGTACTTCCGCATTTTGCCACTTCGCATCAATCACATGCACAGTCAACGCGCACAGGTCCGTGCGGCCGACGCAGAAGCATAACATGTTGAACCTACGCCGTAACTGACGCCGTAGGCAAGACGTACGTTCTATGCAGAAGCATAAATGAGCCTTTAAGGCAATGCTAGCAAATCAATTCACTTCCTTTGTATGACATAATTTGATACTAAACCAATTTAACTATTGACTGGAGTGGAGTCAAAGCTCACATTTTCAAAATACAATTCGTTATGTCCATCTATTTCTTTCACCGAACCCTCCACCCCTTCCTTTCTCTCTCGCGCTCTCTGAAAATGAATAAATTCTAAGTCAATTCAATCCAAATCCATTCAACATAAACCCAATTATACTATTAGGGAGAAGCAATTTGGATACACACAGTAGGCTTAGAGTAAACCACACACGTATAGAGAACGCATGCGCGCACGCACACACACACACGCGCGCGCACACACACACACACACGTGTGATGGCTGATAGCCTGGTAGCTCGTCTAGGGTGTCTCTGTCTGTGAGATTGGTTCCAGATGCAGTTATTTTTTGTGTGTCCTTTTCAGTATGTGTATGCACTGGTCGTAATGTCTCTCTCCCTCCTCCTTAGTGTGTGTGTGTGTATTGCAGAGTGATCCAGTGTATAGGATATTGGACTCGGCAGTATGGAATTCAGTTAATTCCTCTAGCTAGTCTGCTAGCTTGATTAAATAATCGCTGCTTTAATGCGAGCCCGTGCGTGTCTAGTCTGTCTGTGCACAGGCCTGCATGCACATGTTTGTGTTGAAAGCAGGACTGACTTACTGTTTAAGTGAACTAAATGTCATTTCAATTTAAAAATAACTTCATTTATACACCCGCCCCCTCTCTCTCTAGCTAGCTAGACAGAGCATTTGGATGACATGACGCTTCAACATATTATTTACACCTGATCACCTCATGTGCTATACGCTGTATCAAGTCAATGTAGTCTGGATACTGCATCTCTGGAGGACAATTGACTAGGAAAAGTTCAAAGGTTAAACTACACTGTGTGTGTGTATGTATGTATGTATGTATGTATATACACACACTCTTCTACTGTATTAGACTTGTATGTGTATATACACACACACACACACACGTCTAATACAGTAGTTATGCGAATGAACCTTGCCCATTCTTCGACAATAACGTTCTCAATTACTGTGACGGTCATAAGAGGCAGGAGCGAGAAGACACGACACGAGCAAACGTGCGATGCAAAGCGTCTAATCAAAAGAAGGAGGAGTCTTACACAAAACGGCTCGGTAGATACGGGGAGCGGAACGCACGTACACATTCACAATAACCGACAAAGACAAGAGAGACAAGAGGGTTTATATACGGGAAGACAAGACAGACCATTGGACAACGTCAACGAGGAACACGTGCAGCACATCAGACCAGATTGATCAGACACAGGGGGAATTAAGACTGGCCACACAGGGCAGGGAGAGAGAGGAACAGGCCTGACACAAGGTCAACACAGAGTAAGACAGGACTAGAACAGAACGGGGATCACCAGACATTACAGTTGCATAACATAAACAATATATGAAATACATTTGTTTTTGTCATTATTTTCCCACGGCACAATGAACCTCTACTGTTCACAATGCTGTGAAATAATTATTCTAGAAAATATAAAAGGGAATTGATGGGCTAGTGGTGCTTAGTCATCATTTCTTATGAATAATACATATTCAAAATAAATATTTCACTGTCTAGTGAAGGGAAAACTTGGACATAAAATGGCTAAACTATGTTTAATATGCAAATGGTCCCGCACATAAACTAGTTTGCTCATTGACCCATTTATGCATTGTAGCATTGAATCTGCTTCAACAAGACAAAAATGCAGCTGTAAAAATAGAACAATTAGCACATTAGTGCAATATGACCACACTGTATTACCACTGAGCTAATGTGTTGTCTTATATATATGCAATTCCCCACTGAAAATGTTATAATATGCATTTAGCTAGGGCTAAACATACCAGTTAGCTCAAATCATAGTATGTGAGGTTAGGTAATACCCCTTAGCTGTGGTTGGCGCTGTCTACCTAGGGAAGGTTGGACAGTTAACCTGTACTGAAGTGCAATTACGCAGTAAAGAATAACAGATTGTGCTTGTAAGCAAGGTCTCTGTTCTTACACACGATATTACATCATGGAGTTCAACTGTTTGAGTGTAGACAATAGGCTATATTTTGGTTAAACGGCAGGCTAGATCTGAAGTCTATTTGAAATGATAATTACTGTAGGCCTATTCTCATCAATTTATGCTCTTAGTAAACGGCATTACATTATATTACAAATCGAACAGCCTACTCAACATACATGATAGACCTATCACAAAATTGTACAAGTTTGTTTGAATTATGACTAATTAAATATGAATGGAGAGAATTTGAAGCAGCAATTTTGTTTCCTTTGAGTGAAGAACGGTTTTGAACAGAGTGATGTGAAAGACCTGGAGCGGAGCGTAGACTTCGCTCCAAGATGAGCAGGATTCCCAACCGCTCAGCTCCGCTCTAATACACATTCCACTATATTTGTATTTATTGAAATCCATACAGTAATAGTGCAGTATTTCATTAAATTAGTGTGTATGGTGACTTGCTTTTATTATTATTGTCATCCATCCACATACACATGCATGAAATGCTGTTTGTCAAGATGCTAACACCCAAAATCACAACACAGTAGCCTACATGGTACAAGCTATCACGAGACACGATAGAGTAACTATAGCAGCAAGGCTATGACACAATGGTTTGACGAGCGAGCCTCAATGTCGTACAGCTGCGTGAAAAAGCGGTTATGAAACGAAGGGTCATTCCATTTAAGCAATATGCAAATGTGGAAGTTTGTTAGAAAAGTTAGATTTTCTATCTTAGCTACACTGTGCGTGCGTGTGTGTGTGCGTGCGTGTGTGCGCGTGTGTGTGTGTGTGTCAGAGGGCGTTGCTGGAGGTGCCAATTGTACGGAATAGTAGGCCTCAGATAAATAGATGCCATTAAGGACCAGAGCTCTAATTACACACAGCCCACCTCTGCAGGCTGAGGACAGGCTAGAGGCCAGGTATCAATAATCAATCACACACGCGCACACACGCACGCACGCGCACACACACACATACACGCCCCTGCAATCTCACACAGTCGCTTTATCACATGATCACAAGCTGACCCATACAAACAGATGTGCTAGCAGTAGGAGTGTCTACTGTGTGCGTGCGCGCGTGTGTGTTTGTCTGCCTGTGTGCGTATGTCTGCGTGTGTGTGTCTGCCTATGTGCGTGTGTGTGTGCGCATGCGTAAAGCAGGTGGTAAATCAGACTAGTTGATAGTTGAAAAGGAAGTCGGGGATCATGAGCTGGCCTCAGTGTGTGTGTGTGTGTGTGTGTGTGTGGGTGTGTTGGAGAGTTGTTTTCCTGTGTAATTGGCACTTTTAACCCCCAACACACACATAAACCACACACATTCACACAAACAAGGCATATTGACCCTAGCGATACAGTATCCAGCAAAGAATGTGAACAAACACACTCGTGCACACGCACGCATGCGTGCATGCACACACACGCGCATGCATGGCAATCAAAATATACCTATTTAATTTTTATTTTAATGAGAGGTTGCGTTAAGTGTGTGTGTTGTCAGGGAAGGCTATAGGGCCATATGCAAGTGATTTGGCTGCTTGGAGGGAAACTGGAGGGAATTCTGATGACAGACATGCTGTTTGGCTTGTAACACTACACACACGCACACGTGCACGCGCGCACACACACACACACACACACAGGAAGTGTGCATCAATCAATCACCTGACTCCATCTTGCGCTACATGTGGCGGCCGTATGCTGCATGGTCTGTGGCCAAACAGCGTAATGTTACAACTCCATAATGTATCGTTCTCCTGTGTTATGCTATCTGCTCTGTTGATGACATTCTTCTTCTGTCAATATTCACATTGTATACATGTGCATAAACGTACACTGTAGAATGCACTTTAAAGCATGTAGTATCAAGTAACTATACGGGGCCTTTTGGAAGATACACATCGACCGACCCATGTTCACTTGTGTGCAAACACAGGAAATGTGCGTCAATCAATCACCTTGCTAAGTCTTACTCTACATATGGCGATGGTATGGTATGTGTGCAAGTACACTTTCCAGCTTGGTGTGCCAGGATTGGACCAGTGTAGGTGTTTGTTTTGCACACAAATGTTCCTTTTAAAAGCATCTAATAGTAGCACTAGCATGGGGGAAAATTGGAGACATATTTACACCTCCAACATGATACAGTGGTTGGTCAGGAGGTCTGATTTCAAGCCATTGTCTTGAAACTAGACTACTGTACCTTGGGGCAACTTTCTTGCCGCGTGTTCAGCACAGGCCAATACAGCGATTGATGTAAAGGTTAGGTGTGATGTGTTTGAATCTCAAATTATGTCATTCATAATTCATAAGAGATCATCATTTCAAAATTCCGTTTTCTTTTATATTACATTCAGCAGATTTAGGGTGTTGTCACATTTTGCCCTTCTTTTCAAAGGAACTCCATTTAACAACAGCAGCGCCACCGTTCTGTCAGAATAGGAAAGCACACATGCACCCAGTGCTCTTGTAGGCAGGATTAGTTGCAATTACATTACATGGCACTGACAACACAGTCACAGTACTGTATATATTCAGTACGTTTAGGGTTAGTTTGAAGGTCACACATCACAAGCAAACTGTGAAGTTGGGAGAAAACTTAACTTAAGTAAGCAGGATTCTGTATTCTATTGATATGAACCTTTGAATTGCTTTTCACTGATTCCTCACATGGTGTAACCTGTTAAACCAGTTGTTAGCCTGGCGTTATTAGTTGCTACTACCACGCTGTAGCACTATTTACTATACCGTGACTGACATGTATTTCATGGTATAAGTACCAGGTGTTATTCCTGTGCCGCTCGGGATATGTATACTTGTCTCCGTGAAAAGGGTGTGCACGTGTTACCGGAGCAACATAAAACAGTTAACGGAACTGTGATCCGCGGAGGGTTAAACTAAACCGAGAGAGAGAGCGCGTGCCAGCTACACACCTCTGTTTTTCAGCTAGCTATGCAAAACAGATGCTCGGAGGATGTGCCGGTCGCGTCTCCATCTGTCGCCGTGAGACTCCTGGAAGCCCTGCTTGAAGTCTGCATTCCCTCACATCTCAGCGCTGTGAGCGCTGGAAATATGCTAAGTGTTCACAACTGTCAGGCAAGCCCCCCCATCCCCTTTCCCACCTTCCCAAAAAACAAAAACATTGCAAAAAGAGCGGCAGCCAGAAAGACAAGCCTGCGCAGAAATGTCGGCTCCTTTCCCGTTGGATACGCGGCGATCTCCATCGGTTACGCGGAAAACACAGCAACGGAGAGGCGCAGATTCACGGCCACTTCACGGCACGCTTTGTAACTGACCTTTTTTTTGTGTGGCGGGGGGGGAAGAGAGGTTGGGATCCTATACACTCATGTCTTATGTAAGTTCTGATGCTATTGGGTCTATGCTATACATATTCATCACAGAGAGAGAGATAATGTAATTAAAGTGAAACTGAGAGACAAATGGGCCTCATGCATTGGGCAGGAGGGGGTGTTGGGGGGTTGGATGGCCAGTGGGACATGGAGAGAGAGAGAGAGAGAGAGTTTGGGGGTAGAACGATGAGGTATGCTGTCCTCTCAGGGTTATAAAGGGGGTGAATGGGGGCCGGGGACTTAATGAGATGGAGAAACGTTTTGATTGGCTCATTACTGTGATGGAGCACGTTGCCACGAGAGTTGGCCTTTTACCTGCACCCCCCCCAAGCCCCCCCACCCCCGCCCTCCTCCCCCCTCTGCGCTACACAGCAGTTCCTCATATATACCGCAAGGTATTCTTTGTGTGCGTACGTGCGTTCGCTTGTGTGCATGCTTGTTATATTAAAGAACCATTTCTATTTCTCTAGTCGTAAGAATGTCAAGTGGCATATGATGCAAGTGGTGCTGCCTTTATCGTCCACCAGAGAGGATAAACACTACTAAATAGATATAATCTGGTATAATTTGGTTTAAAGGTTATCGCCTACCACTGACTTACCATTGGCTGTTTACCCACACATGAACAGAAAGGAGCAAGATTGCAAGATGGTAGCTTTTATAGAGTAGCATCCGCCTAAGTGACAGGTACACGGTGAGAGCAACAGTTTGTCTAGAAACTTCTACTGCAGAAAGATAATACACTAGACCTAACACACACACACACATGCGCACACACTCATAATGTTCTCTTCATTGAAATGTGTTTTGGCGCAGTGTTGCATTTATTAACCTTATTCTATGCATGTGGTCTCATTGTGGAACAGAACATTGTTCTCAATAAGACTTCCCATTAGCTGTGATAAATGAGTTCACCTCATCTCTTTGCCACAAGCCCATCTGTCTGTCTCTCTGTCTCTCTGTCTCTCTCTCTGTTGTCTGATGAACACTGCTGATTAACAGTGCTTTGCTAGCACAAAAATTACGAATAGCATTCAAATTAAATGTAATCAACACTCAATTATCTCTCTCTCTCCGTAGCGACGGAGAGGAAGCGGCGTGTTTTGCGCTAACTGCTTGACCACCAAGACGTCACTGTGGAGGAAGAATGCTAACGGAGGCTACGTCTGCAACGCCTGCGGTTTATACCAAAAACTGCATTCGGTAATCCTCACGAACACGCACACTCACCCTCGCAGGCTAGCACGCTACCAAACACTGTAAGGTCACACTAGGCCCAAGCGGCTAACGCGTCCTGGTCACGTGTGTGGATAACAAAGGCAGCCCCGGTCTTTGTTGGTCAGCAGTCCACGCGTGCGTGCCCCCCGCACAAGGCTTCAGGCGCCGGGCCTCAGTGTTGGCATCCCTGATCTAAGAGTTCCATTTAAACAAATAGAGAGGCAGAGAGAAGCCTCTGTGTTAAGTTGAGCTGGACCAGTGAGTTGCATATATGATGTTAGTGTGTGTGTGTGTTCTCTAGCATAACACACGTTCCCGTGACTCCTGTGATTAGCGGGAATGGGTTGCACCTGTTGTCCTGCCTCTTCATTATGATTGGTTCTTTTGAGGATATGTGGGTGGTGATGATCTGGCTTCCAGCTCAGTTTAGCTCAACTATAACCCAGTAAAAAATAAAATAAAAAATAAATGTTTTTCTTATTTGAAATACAATTCTGTAGACCAAAGACTGGTCTGTGTTACAGTCCTAATTACTTAACATTCATAGCGCACTACTTATATGCTTTTACAGTGGAATTTGATGAACACAGGGACACACCATGTCTCTTTAATGTCTTGATCGCAGTGTTGCTCCATGTCAGATGTGTGAATATGGACTACACAAAGAGCGGGTTATCACTGCGTTGTGAAGTGCTCTGAGGTAGCCAGGGGGTCTCACTGCGGGTTGGCCTCAACTCCTTCTTTTCTGCCCCTGGGGCACCTATCACTCAGGCTTCCAAGCAGCCAACCTCCTCTTTATGTATGTTCTGAAAGCCAATCTTTTATCGTCCTCACACTGTGCAATTAGCTTAATCGCATTCATCAGCAGCTCCTTGAGTTATTTTTTACCACTTATTTGGCATCCTTCGGTTGTTATTGATTAGCATCAAAAAAGATACATTACTGGCAAATTTATTTTTTAATATTTGGTGAACCCTGATAAAAAAGTCAAGTTTGACAGGCGTCAGAGGCATTCGCCACCACGGAGAAAGAAATTTGATTAGATGGCTCAACCTTACTTTTACACCTGAAGAAACTCTAGATTTAATTGGACCACATGAATTGGAGATGAGCCTAAGGGCCACATGGTTTTATCGTCTGTGCTAAGGATGTGACACCTGTGTTCTTGAGGTGTTTAACGGTACACTCCTGGATTTGTGAAAATATCCTTGTACTTTAAGACCAGCATTACGACTTGGAGAACGCGTGCAAGACACTACAGCATTAGTAGCCTACTGTACTGTGCATTTAAAGCCACTGGCAAATGTCAAAAACTGCGTTTGTACAAAAGCTGGTAGATATGCTTTTTTATTTGTTTATATATTTAAAAAAAAGGTTGAATCTTTTTTAACTTCTGTATGAATAAAACCAGTGCTAGTTTACCTGTGTTGCAACCCCAGAAACACTGTATTGCAATTACAGTATGGGGCTTTAAAGACCGTTCAGAAGTTGACAGGTAATCACAGTTCCCTCATTTTCTCTGCCCCTGTATATGTCCTTGGTTCAACCTGTATATCTCATCTGCTGCTCCAATCACGTTCCAGCTCCTCTTGGCAGTCTTCACAGCAACCATATTTTATATGCCATAATAAAAGTTTTATGTGCTCTACACACATTATTAGAGAGGATAGCAGCTAGTAAAACACTTGAGAGAGAGAAAGAGAGAGCGAGAGAGAGAGAGAGAGAGAGAGAGAGAGAGAGGGGTGGAGAGAGAGAGGGAGAGAGAGAGAGAGAGAGGGGGGGAGAGGGGTGGAGAGAGAGAGGGAGAGAGAGAGAGAGAGAGAGAGAGGGAGAAACAGAGAGAGAGACAGAGAGAGAGACAGAGAGAGAGAG
>JAODUH010083278.1:0-10196 GCA_027564835.1 Typhlichthys subterraneus
GCGCATCACCGAACACAGACACTGGGCAGGTGACTAAATGGACCAGCTCCCCCCAGCTAAACCCCCAGGCACTGCAGACCAGGGCACACACCCACCCATAATACAGCCCACCAACCAGGCACCACCATGTCGCCACCATCAGCGGAACCCCGGAGACGACACCACAGAAGCAGTAAATAACCCAATGCACGACACACCTCCCAGAACCTCCAATACTGAATCCTCGACCAGTAAAGATAAAGATGTTGGTAGCAGTCATCACGAGTTCCTTCTTCTGCCTACTATGCAATAATGAGGTAGTGTTTGTTAAATGAATAATGAATGTGTTGAAAGATTGAACTACAATCTTTAAGGTTTGGTGTTTAAATCAAAAGTGTATGTTTCAATTAAGTGTTATTCATACCACAGTTTATTTCAGTGGACCGATCCGTTATTCTCCTGAGACTGACTTCAGCTTTGAATCCTTACTGGTTAAAAGGATGTGGTCATCATAGTCAGATTACCATCACAGTGTGCTATTGCTCTCTGTGTGTATATCTGCAATTTTATTATTATAAAAATATAATTTATTGCTAATAATAGAAATATACATAATGTATTGTTATTATATGAATAAACATAATTTATTGTTATTATTTGAACTACAGCTATTATGGGGACAATGTTATATGCTCAGTGACGTTTTTGGTATATTTCGATATAGGATTGTAATGTCATTTAAGTCTATACAATGTAGGACTGTGTGTGACGGGCTGTAATGCCAGTTCAGGTGAAGCATTATCTCATTAACGTTAATAGCATGCCTCTGTTTTCACACACACTCGGCTGGTCTCGGTTATGCAAAATCTTCGTGGAGCAATGTTTCATGCAAATATGTCTTTCATTGCACATATTGGCTGAGCGCAACTCACACAACAAAATATCAGTATGCGGTCTACAAGAAAATCCCCCCCCCCAAAAAAAAAATAAAAAAATGAACTCGACACTAAATATGTAATACTTATATATTTTAACAAAATGTCTCACTTTTGAAAATCAAATAAACTTTTGAGTGAATAAATCAAAGTCACCTAAATGAAACTATACCTGCATTATCTGCTGTCAAGCTCCTGACATGTTTTAGCCAGGGCTGGAGGACCGGGCACATATAGGGCCACTAAAAGTTGTTAAATTACAAATGTTCCCCCTTAAACTCAAGGTACAGGTTATAAACATACAGTGCGAGCTGGCTGCAATGCAAGCAACCAGCGCTTTGCTCGGCGCTGAGCAATATTCAGTAGCGCGCAATAATGGGTTCGGAGCGCGGATTTGCAAGTATCGCCGTAGTCCGTAGGGGCAATAACACACGTCAGACACGGTCTTTTTCCCATGCACACCTCTGCCTCTGTTGGTTTGCCAGGTTCCACACCATGGTTCCACAACACATATCCCACACAGAAACTGAGAAACTTTGCACATCTGATTTTGTATCACTATGAAAATCGTAAGAATATCGGGAGAATTCCAGTCAGGAGCAATGCAAAGATAATGTGTTTTGAGAACTTTGATAGCCTAATAGTCAATGACATGTTTTGAGAACTTGATCATTAAATCCTAAAGCAAATGACGGTAAGACTGCGCGCTTTCAGGCGGCCAGTATATAATAGTGTGTCTAGCAGGTGCATCTTCATTGTCTTCTCGGCATATCGTATACTGTGAAATATAGAATATTACACATAACCTTCCTCTTCTAGGCTTACGACTGTGTCAACTACGTGTTGCCAATCGCGTTTCCGTCCAAGGGAACTTTAGTTTGCATAGATAGGCCTACCGTCCTTGCTTCCGGATATTTTTATTACGACTCTGTCTATAATGCAAGTTAACTTTTACTTCCTTATGCACATGAATAGAGGAACTGACCGCTTTGTGGCTGGCCTGTTGTCGCTCTCTGCAGTCTCCCTACAACATATTTTAAAACTTCCAAAAATATGATTGAGGCGAACAAGCTGCGACTCTGAAGAGGAAAACATTTTAACCTTCATCCTACGGTATGCTTTATTCATTTGTTTTTGGGTTGGGGGTAGTGGTTTGCTACTTTTGGACACTGTTGTGAAAAGAACCAATGACAAGGGTGGAAATTCGTTTGTTCCCGACGCTTCTGCATACTGTAGCCTATTTGGCTACTATCATGTAACCTATACATGTTTTTTTATTACAAAGTATGCTACTACATTAAACATAGTTGCTTTTCATATTTTATTAAAATTATTATTATTATTATTAGGCTATGTAATTTAGAACTTTGTAACAAAACAGGCCACGCTATCGCTTTAGATACATCGATCGACACCTTACAGTGGGCAAGTCTTCTGTAGTACATTTAACATGCATCTAACATTAAGTTATTTATAATTTGCATACATTCTTCCTGCCGATGACTGTGCCACGTGACGTGATGAGAATGCAACAGAGGTTTGGGTTTTTGGTTTGTGTGGCCTAGAGCTCAACAAATATTAAGGCGGACAAATTCGCAGCCTAGGGTTGCGTTTGGCATGACACGCTCTGAACCATTTATTTAGTGTAACGCAGAGATCAAGAAGTGGCTTTGCACTGCAGTGATGCTTCCAGCGACACAGGCAGTCTCCTCTCTTGCTTATGAAGTGGGACAGGTGATTATTAAACTCTATGATTAATCCCCCACACACACCCTTTCTCCGGGAGCCCCGTGAACCACATCTCCAACACTCTGTAGGCGTACAGTACAGTAGGCATAAAACAGCGCCCATATACCTCAAGACTAATAATAATAATAATCACCTCATAATGGCCTACATAAGCAAGCTTGGGTGCTGTGCATGGTTTCTGTAGGCTACTTGGTCCTGAACGTACCTGTCTATAAAACGGTAGCCTAGTGTTCAAAAATGCTCGACATGCCATGTCCATGAAAGAGCCTTGGTTTTGCACTACATCTGATTTGTTTACCTTACTGAAATATTTGACCTGCATGGTAAAGGCATGGCTATATATATTTATATGGATCCCATCTAAACATCAACATTGTTAAAACATTTACTTTTAATCTGTGTAATTATTTCAGAATGTGTATTACACTCTTTATAGTGGTAGACAAATGCAAACTTTACCACTTACTTAAAGCCCTTTTACAGGCTACAATATAGGTGATTATAATTAAAAAAATCTGAAAAAAACAAGGCACTTTTGTGTTATTTGTCACATGTTGTGAATTTGAGCTATATAAAGCACAATGCAATATATCTATAAAATACTGTATATCTGTATACCTCTATCTATCTATTGATCCATAAAAAGTAAAGAACCTACCTACCTACAGTTAATCTATCAATCAATCCATCCCTCTCCCCCTCTCTTTATCCCCCCCCCCCCAGACATGGCGTGCCGGGTGCCGGGTGGAGAGATGACTGAGTACAAGAAGAGCTTGATCAAGCAGGACCTGGAGATGGGCGTGGTCATGACCGTGTTCAGGCAGAAAGCGGAGCGGCTCACGGTCCAGGTCGTCATGGAGACGCAACAGGTGGCGTGGACGCGTACCGCGGACCGGAACGACGGCGTCCGTGAGTGATAACAAGAGTACTGTTAGTCGTTAGTCTCGGAGACGAGCCCCTCATTGAGGCGGTACACTTTAACATATATAACTTGCCAATTTTAATGTCATCATATCTCCTAAAACTGTAATATGGTCAAATACTGCATCTAAAGTATTCTGATTATCTGACCGCCTTGTTCATTTGACCTGCTAGAGGAAACGTTCCTTCTCTGTTAGAGCACTACAAATAATTAACCTGATTTGTGTTAACAAACGGCATATTGTAACAAAAATAAGACATTAAAGGGGAAAGCAAAGTGTGTCTTTATACTAAAATGTATTTTGAAATGAAAGCATTTCACAAATGGACATACTTTTATTTTCATTTTCATAAATAGAGATGCAATGCTTCTTAATTACTGCAGAGAGACCAGAGGCATTTTAGACTGTGTCATGAATGTAGGAGGAATGTTGAAGAGTCACTGTATGTGATGTTCGGAGCATTCACCCTGCATACCAAACATGGTTCTCAAGTAAACGTCTCTCTCTCTCCCCCGCCCCCCCACCCCCACCCAGTGGACCTGTTTGAAATTAGAGAGATACGGCCTGGAAGGAACTCCAAGGATTTTGAGCGCTTCAAGGATGGCAAAGACAAACACGAGGAGAACATGTGTTTCACCGTATTCTACGGCTCTCAGTTTGTCCTGAACACCCTCAGTCTGGGAGGCAAGCGACAGGAGCACCAGATAGTTTGTTTGTTATACACCAGAGCCCTGTAGAAGAGAGTCACGTCACACCAGAGCCCTGTAGAAGAGAGAGTCACGTCAACTCCTTTCACTCCAATGGACTAGTTTTTCACAGGATTGTGGAACGTCTGTAAACAGTTCCCGGATGTTAGCCGCAAATACCGAAATGTACCCTGTAAATTATATTGGAAATGTAAATCGATGCATTTATTAACTTCTAACTACCAAAAATTGCAGTTATGTATCTGTATATATGGATTCAATATGCCCACCAAGCACTTCCTGGAAGTGTTTTGCATCTCCATGAATGTGACCCTTGTGAACATTTAGTTGACGCAACGCTCATTTCTACATGGCTCTGTTACATAAAACAATCGAGGAAGCCATCCATTTAAACCGTTTGAAAGGGTGGGCACTTTGCTCATGAACAAATAATCTCCAGTTTCGATCAAATTGATACTATTGCAGTTTCTATGTTAATAAATAATGATAATAAAATGATACAATTTCTGTTAACTTTGTGGCAGGAGGTTATTATCTATATAATGTTTGAAATATGTGCCTGTTGACTGCATACGGATGTTTGCATGTTAATGGGTGAAGTACTGTAATGATATCATTTGCAATTTTCTCAGCCGATTCTGTGGAGGAAGCCGAGAAGTGGTTGATAGGGCTGGAGTTACTCAGAAAGGAGACTCTGGCAGCTCCCACACCAGCCATCATAGAAAGGTACGTGCACATGCACGCACACATGCGCGCGCACACACACACACAAGTAATCATCCACGAGTCACAGGAAATGTTTGTTACTTGTATACAACGAGTAAGTTGGTTTCTCAGAATGGGTTCTAAGTTAAATACACTCATAATGGCCAAAAATCATATACAATCTTGACCAGTTACATTTTTGCATTAGTTACGTCTGGAGTATGGGCAATCTTATCCACAGTTACGGACAAGTGTATAGATTGCTATACATCAGAAATCTATGAATTTGCTGCCACTGTAACATATAGACACATGGATAACTTATATAATTCTAACGAAAGGATACATACATAAATAATTAAGTATTGTTATTATACATTACAGTATACAGAGTATAGTGTAGATAGATAGTTGATCAGGAAATGACACACTGTCGAATGTGTAGTGTGTCAGCAGTTGTGTGTGCGTGTGCGTGTGCGCGTGTGTGTGTGCGTGTGCGCGTGTGTGTGTGCGTGTGCGCGCACGGTCAAGTAGATGGTTGAGAAGATGGCTAGATTAGTGCAGAGTCAGTGGGGCGGGACATGGAGCTTGTTTCTGAGGCCTACTACAGATTGGGAGGAAGCTGATCTTGAGGCAGACATCAGCCACTTTCCAGGGGGGGACATCTATCTGTGACATGCTTCAACGCTCATTGAGCTCTTTTTCTTTCCAGCTGGCTGAGAAAACAGATGTACTCTATTAACCAGACCAAAAAGAACAGGTTTGATTTGCCTCCCGATTCTCTCATCTACATGCACATTCTGCTCATCAAATGAATATACATATTTGTATAAGATAGACAAAATGTGTACAGAATTAAATATATCTATAGATAATCACAAACGACCTGCATTCATCATAGACCCGACTTGGCAGTTCTAGGTGTGTAGAGTATATGAAAGAGTTTGTGTCAGTCTGTTATGTTCTGCAACATTCACATAAAGGCCTTTTTCTGGTTGTTCCAAGGGAATACGCTATTCACATGACCTACATCCATTGTTGAACATCGCCATATTCCTCTATTGTTCAGATTAATGTAATGTTTTAGACGATAGTGTAAATATGTTTCAATGTTCCCATCCTTGTGCAATGTTACCAGGATCACGCTAAAGGAGCTGAAGTCTCTCCTTCCACAGCTGAACTACAAGCTGCCCAGCTCACGATTCCTCAAGGACAAGTTCCAGGTGAGACTTTGCTAGGTGGCGACAAGACGTGAACAGGGTTCGTAAACAAGAACAGTTTTTAATAGAACAAAACTTAAAAGAAAACCCAACAACTACAAGTATAACAAAAACACAGGTAACTTCTCTTGACTTGGATCATGAAACACGCAACAGAGAAAGTCTACAGAATAACCCGCGAGGGTTTAACACACAACTAACAAAAGCAAGACCTTGTCTCTCATGTTCCTGTCTGCCTGTCTCTCCACAATAGGCTTACTGTAATATGATGCGGATACAGTAGGGCAGGCAAATGTGAACCGCTAGCAGAGGAAAAAAGTAAATACACCTCCAGGGAATGGTTTAGTTATTTTCTACCTTACATTTACATTTCATTTAAGCTAGGATACATCAGGGACAATCAGACCTCTCTGTTGTTCTCACCCTAACTAGTTCAGTTAATTTCACTGTAGTAGTTCACTGACACGTTTTAGTGAGTGCCGTAACACACGCAGCATGACCGCATTAGCTGCGGGGCTTAAGAAATGCTCGTTGTTAGTCTATAGAGCAACGAATGAAAGTAGTATTTCATCCTGACAGTGACTCCTGTAATATCTTGCTTCTTATTCCTTTTTGATTTTATTGTTTATTTAATTTCAATATGTTTTTTTTATTTGAAATAACTCCTTCAAAATAAAAGCGGGCGCCTATTCACAATGTTTTTGTAACAATGTTGTGTGGTCGTGTACGGTCCTAATGGACCCATGTTCCTTGTTGTAAGGAGACAATCGTCACGTGTAACAAAGCCCTTGTAATGCGCTGGAGGAGGAGAAGATAGGATGCAGCTCTTCACAGCTTTTATGAACAAATAGATGACAGGAAATTGCACCTACAACTGACAGTTCATCGACAAGGACAGAAACTGAACACGTAAAACACGGACAGGGAACATAGATTTAACATAGAGTTACAGCAAGTTACTTCCAAAACGTAATACATTCTAGATTACTAGATACTGTCATTTCAGAGTAATTATTTATATTACAATATTACTGTCTCTGAATTGTAATGCATTACACTATTTTTGCATTACCTTTGAGTTACTTTCACCAAAATAATCACAGAAGTAGGCCTATGACCTGGCACTCTAAAATGTAATTATTTAGTTAGTTTAGGCCAAAGTGGAGGACAATGTGCAGAGTTGTCTACTGTTAACATTTGAACCGGTGCGATGCCTCGAATTCTGTACCATTATGGTACGTTGTTTTCAGTACTTTACTCTCTGTAATTTGAATAATGTAAATGATGTAAATAGTCTCCTCGAAAGCTGCATTGTAAACGTCCTGACAAACCAAGTATTTTGTGAGTTCTATAGCCTATTGAAGCAGGGCTCGACATTAAACTGTCATGACAAAGTTCATTTGTCATTCAGTAAAAGTGTTATTTGGCCAAATGAAAAAAGAAACAACATTTTAGTAGTGTAGGCTAATAGGCTATAATGCCTGAAGCCATTTGTCCCCTTAACTAAAGTTCCTCTAGTTGATATACTGTTATATTAAGCAGAGGTCAATGTTCTACCATGGTTACAGGGTTAAATCCAAAACAAAGAAGTAAATAATGCTGCTATAAATGATGGTTTAGCCAGCCTACTCTGATTCTACCTGTGCATAAGGACTAGTTTCTGTAGTAGGCTAGTAGTAGTAGAGCTCAGACAATCTTGGCCTAACAAAAACTGTGACCATGCACTCAAGGCTTAAAGGTTGTGTCAACGATTATACGATAATACTGGGCCAGAGGTCTTCAACCTTTATCGGGCCAAGGACCCCTTAGCTGATAGTAACACGGCACAGGGACCCCCTATCACATGTAAAAAAAAAATGTAGTTGCCGGGCCAACAAATGTTTAGAGCGGCCTATAGTGCCATATATAAAATGTGGTCGTTAACTAAACCATTAAAATTATTATTGACAGATTATTGCAAAGGTTGTATGTATATATTCTGACGAAAATAAGTGTTGCTTAATAGGATGGTCAGAAATGATAACTAAAATAATCATTTAGAAAGTGCCAAGGTTTATTTTAACAGTACATACATATTTCCCCGGCAATCTGTCTAGTTGTATGATTTACCCAACAATCCAGATATTAAGTAGAATGCAACCCTTTAAGGTGAACACAACACTCCCAAGATTGAGTCACTGCACAGTGGTTAGATGCCACACTAAACTTTGCACACGACAATACGTTTCACACCAGATTGAGTCACTGCAAACAGTGGTTAGATGCCACACTACACTCTACACACTGAGTATGCAATCCAAACAAACCTTTACATTAAAATACATTTTATTCAAATCATTTAAAAACCATCTTGCATATTACTAGACTACCTGTTTTGCCAGTCCTTTCATTTACCGACCACCACGTCAATTCTGCATAAGGGCAAACACAGCTAAAAGAAACATAAAAACACTTTAATATACATATAAAACAATTGACC
This sequence comes from Typhlichthys subterraneus, assembly GCA_027564835.1. Lineage (NCBI taxonomy): Eukaryota > Metazoa > Chordata > Actinopteri > Percopsiformes > Amblyopsidae > Typhlichthys > Typhlichthys subterraneus. Next base: position 8,698 of record JAODUH010083278.1, read on the forward strand.
AATTTCAAACAAAGAAATAGTCTTACCCTTGTTTCTGGTTTGGCTGTGTAGGTGAGGTGTGCACCTGCCTCACCCTAATGACCAGAAACCCTAGCTCCTCCCATTCCTCCCAACCTTTATAGTCTGCCAGGTGGCAACCTGCACTTAATCAGTGTGTCCACTGTATATCCGCTGAACACGTTTAGGATCAAATAATTTGGAGGACCCCCTGCAGTTGCATCTGAGGACCCCCTAGGGGTCCCGGACACCCTGTTGAAGACCTCTGCTGTAGGCTTTTTGGTAAATTCAGCAAATGCCTCCTTACGATCCGCTGGCTGCCTAGTGTGCATTGAAATGCATGTTTAGTGTGGAGGGCGGGGCTTCTGAGGGAGCACCATATATGGCAGAATGGAGGGTGGAGCTTCTGAGGGAGCAGCCTATATGGCAGAATGGAGGGCGGAGCTTCTGAGGGAGCACCATATATGGGAGAATGGAGGGCGGAGCTTCTGAGGGAGCACCATATATGGCAGAATGGAGGGCGGAGCTTCTGAGGGAGCACCACATATGGCAGAATGGAGGGCGGAGCTTCTGAGGGAGCACCATATATGGCAGAATGGAGGGGTGTTTTAGTTTTGATCTAGTTTTTGGATCATGTGCCTTTTTAACTATATTTCCTGTTTTACAGGAAGTGGGAGCCAAGAAAGATCAGCTGGATTTTGACCAGTTCCATAAACTGTACAAACTTATCATGTTTGAACAGAAAGATGCAAGTCTAACCTCATCACACACACACACACACACACTATCTATATGTTCACACACAGTAAGCAATTAACGATGTGTATTTTTCTAAAAATCCAAATCCAGATCCTGGAGGAGTTCAAAAGGGAATCATGTGCTTTCATAATGGGGTGAGTTCGCAGTAAATCCTAATTTGTTTTATTTTGTTTGTCTTGGGATGGTAAATTAAGTTTAAACATTTTAAACCAATCTATCTTGTGAAGGAGAAAATAACATATAATCATGCTTAGAGGAAAATTAATGGTGGCATAAGCATAGCTAGAGTAGAGATCTATAACATCTGATCCTGTGAGACTGGCTGCAGCTAGACCAGTAGATGTCAGTATTCAGTCCACCAACAGCAGTTTTACAGAAAAACTGCTGTTGAACACGGAAAGCAAGACAGCATACTGTATTAACAGATGTCACAATGTAATAAAATACTATTTATATATTTTTTATCACTCTTGTGAAATTGTAGCCTGTGTATGGCATGTCATATATAATTTTCAGCATGCTATTCTGGTTTAATGTTTGTTTTGGAACATGTTTGTTTAGCCTTGATATTTGGTGTTTGCGGTCAACAGGAGCACAGATAAACCTGATTCTTCAGCGGTCCTGCTGCACGACTTCCAACGATTTCTCATCCATCAACAGAATGTAAGAGCTGTCCGTCTGTCTGCCAGGTGTAAAGTAGAGCTGTCCGTCTGTCTGCCAGGTGTAAAGTAGAGCTGTCTGTC
>JAODUH010083299.1:0-15126 GCA_027564835.1 Typhlichthys subterraneus
GAACAGTGAACAAAGGCCACTGAGGGAGGGAGGGAGGCAGAGAGAGAGAGAGAGAGAGAGAGAGAGCAGGATATGAGAGTGCGGGGAAGGGGGGGGGGGTGCGGGGCGATGGTTCTCCCTGGTTTAGCCGCAGTGCCGGGTAAAATAGTCTTACTGTTGTCATTTGCAGATAGGATTTACATCTCAGCCTATAAGAAAATAACAGGGGTGTGCACTCACTATTCTCACCGAAGTCTATCCTGACCCGGCTGTGATGACGTTTGCTCTCGCCACAGCATATGAGTTATTCTCAATAAAACCAAGTTGACGTGCACCAGCAGTGTAGCAGCTGAGTTTAAGCTACTGTGCGTATCCTTTCACTGCATGTACTGTAAAGAAAGAATTGTTCTCCACCCGCTGCAACCAGTGTAAATGAGTGAACAGTATCCACAAGGACCATGCTGGTTGCTGATAAAGAGGTTTTCTGTTCCTGTGTAATGGATCTGAGAAACTGATTGGTTCCCATGGGCAGTTGCTTTCCAGCAATCTGTGGTATACTGTAGGTTATGGCTCAGTTTGGCAGGCTGCACACTAAATAGAGATGCATTGAACAGTGAATAAGCAGGCTCTTTAAAGCTGAGAAAAGTGACATATTGACACATAAAGCATAAGGATAAGCTGAGACACCTAACCCTTCTCCACAGACATGCACACACACAACAATACCATATGCCTGCATGAAAATACCAGTTACATCAACTAAACACACAGTATATTGGCATTACTGGCCTTTGGCACGCTCTCAGAAAGAGAATTTGATCAAGCAGTCAGATTTTCCTCGGGTCTGAATATTTAGCACTCTGTCGCGGAGCTGAAACCGTCTGGGTATTACATTCCAGTAGTCAGGATGAAGCCAAGCAACTGACCAGAGCGTGGGTCGTCTGAACCAGGCTGGAGCAGCTATATGCATACGTGCGTCTCCACAACTGCACCAAAGCCCTTGTATCAAGCTGCAGTCTGCAGGAAAGCATGCCGTTTCCAGTGCTAGGAACGATAACACTGCACTTTTCCTCACGTATTTAAACATCTCCCCCCATGGCTGAGCCTTACTTTGCGGTCGCGCTGTTAAGTGCAGTCATTAATAAAACAAAAACGACTCATTCCATCCTTCCATCCCTTTTCTCTGTGCAACACGCCCACATATTAAAGTGATTTAACATAAAAAAATAGTCACAGCATATTGCTCTTAAATTGAATGGTTATGTGTTGTTACTGCTTTTACACAAGGCCAAAATAACAGTCTCTCCATTCACTGCATGCGGATGCTCTCAACTGGTGCTGGAGCAGATGAAATCTGAGGAGGTCTCCGCAAAGTGCTAAAAGCCAAGCTAGACTGATCTCCTTCCAAGTATGGTACTCATCAGTGGCTGACCACGGCTGGCCCCGAGGCTTATCCTGCCTTAGACGCTCTGATCACAACTAGAAATGAAGGGACCTTTCCTGGCTGGAAGACTTCTACAGAGAAGCAGAGAGCCAAGGAGAGAAGGAAAGAAGGGAAGGCTGGTCAGGAACTAGATTCTAACCCCAATATAACATAGAAAGTACTGCGAAAGTGTCAGAGCATTACAAACATTGCAACTACTCATAGCGCTTTCTGTTTGACCTGATAACCAGTTCACTACCTGCCCACAAGGCACTGGCAAAAATGGTTCTTCCTTGGCAGACAAACCCGGGATTTCTTTGCGTCAGGTTCGCGTCGAGGTACGTCCAGTCTCGGAGAGGATAAGCCTAACAGCTCCGCAAATACCACCATACAAGCTTGTCAGGACTCAGGCAACAGGCATACACCTCACATACCAAGAAGAAAGAGAGTGCAGGAAAAAGAGGTGTGCCACGGTGCTGTCAAAAGGCTAGAGCCACGCTCCGTGTTAATCGGACTGGATGAGTTTAAAACCTCACAATAATCGCTTTCTTTCACTGCAAACCAGCGTGCAGCGCAGACGCTGAGCATTTAGAAGCATTATTTATTAAAACTGTCGTTAACATGGTGTCACATGGTCTTCTGAAGAACTGCTCTCCCACAGACCCCCGAAGGAAAAAACACACTCACTCACTAAAACAGGTGTGTGTACAGGCACACATGCATGCAGCATAACGACCCAAAGCACGTATAGAGGATATGTTTATTGTAAGGGAATAGAGAGGGAAACATATTTGTGCATTCCTAAAAAAGAAAGAAAGCCAATTGGCTGGTAGCAGGGTTTCTAACGCAGTGGGTGTAAACAGCTAATGGCTGACAGAGAAAAAGCATAGCTGCTTCATTAGGCGTTAAAGGAAATAAAGTCCACAAACAAAGCAATGCTGGGTGAAAAAAAGGAAAAGAGTATTTGTGGGGGAGGGGGTGATTCAGAGAGGTTTCCTGTCTCTTTTGCTTTCCTCCTCACAGTCTTTGTCGAGGGGCAGCATCTCTAGGTAAGCCTCCCTCCACACAGGGACTCGTATTGGCCAGACTGCTTGGTTCCCACAGTGAGGCTAGCGAGCCTGGAGCCGGTCTCGCTAGCTGCTCCGCCGGCCCTGCATTTGGGACCCCGAGGCCCCCGGAGCAGAGGTTACACCAACACGAGGAGCCCCGGCAACATGTCAGCGCCACACCAACCGTTGCCTGGGTGCTGCCTGCCTGCCTGCCTGCTTGCCTGCCTCACTACAGAAGGGTTTCTGGCTCGGTTCAGATGAAAATGGGGGGAAGGAGCATCTAAGGGTCTTTCCTTAAACGTCCCCATGTTCCACATTCAGTTATCTTACTCTCTGTTCTCTGCCTGAATGCTTCTCATCTCCCCACGTTCTTTGTCTCTACCACATCCTAAAATCCTCCTTCCACTGTTCATTCCTTCTTTCTTTGTTGTGGTGGCTCTTAAAATTAAGGAACAACGACGGAGCCCCATGTCCATGATTAGGCCGAGGGTGATGGCAGACAAAGGTTTCTCAACAGCATCTGTCTTGAATAAATATTGACCTGACAAATTGTGCAAAATCATTGTTCTGTATCTTGTGGTCTCTCACTCCCTCCATTGTTCCCTCGTCTTAAAACTTGATGTCACAAAGTGACTTTGAGTCAACAGTCCCCCAAAAAAACAATATTGTTGGTCAGTTAGAGACTACACACATTGATACATGTCCCGTAAAATGACTGTCAGACAGGTAGTTTGACGCCAGGTTGTTGCCTTGTATTGATAAGCACAACGAGATGAGCTTTGGTATTCTGCTTCGGCAACCAAGTTATGGTGACCAATAAACAGGTGCCATGTCACAGTGGCATTACATGCAACCAAAACATTTATTTAAAAAAAAAAAAAAATAATAATCAATGTTGTGGAAAATTAAGTGAGAAAAAACTAATTCTAATTGCAAGATGTAAATATTGGGTTTTCCCACAAGTGGGGCAGACCACCCAAGATGCAAAATAGTCACCAACCCCCTTTTTTTGCCTTCTCGACAGCCTATGGATTTTCTTTTTGTGTGCGAGACATCACCAAATACATTCAGCACTCACACAGATATCTCAACATGGCATGCAAATAGTTTGGGCAATTCTGCATTGACATTTGTCTTTTAAAAAGCAGTTGGGGTTGGGGGAGAAGAAAGGGGCTATATTAAGTAGAAATTGACTGGCTCACAAAATGTCTTTGTCACTGCTATGGCTGCCTGGCCTTTGACTTGACTGCCCTTGGTTAGTCCAAATGATTCCCACAAGGCAAGACAGCATTGTGGCAGTAGTGCCTTTGGCGAAAGATTATTGGAGGGGGTGTGGGGGGTGGAGGGAATATGTGTCCAGCACAGCCCAGTGTCAAATACTTGTCTTGGTAGTGTCAAATACCTCCTGACAGTCTCACGACAATTAACTGTAGGCTGCCTATAGGGCTGGATATTTTAATCAGTTCACACTGTTCATTCTGCTTGAAGACCAATGACAACAGTGTATGGGCCACAGTGACAAGCTTGGGCTACGATTGCTATAAATGAATAAACCAGTACGATAATTATATATTTTTAGTAATTACTAATTAGGCCTACTTTCAGATTTATTCAAATGTGGACATCCCATTCAAATATATTGTTAAGATGAGGTATTAAGATGAGGTAGTGTGGTGGTCGGCTGGTATTTCACATTCAAATAGCCTAGTTCTAATGTTAGCTGTCTCAACCCAATACTAAAGTTTCGCTTAATACTTAACACTCCGTTGCATCTGAGATAATGCAATTTTAACGGGTAAAAAAAACTTACCTTGAGTGGTTCTACTTCCTGAAGCGCTAGCTGGGTGTTGGACAAAGGCAACCAGGCAGAAACCTACTAATCCAACGTGCATATACATGGTAGGCTACTTCAACAGCAGTTGATCAGCAGGCGAATAGTTCAAAATCTACTATGAGAGCTCAAGAGCAAGCGGCTGGTAAAGAGGGTCTCAGGAAATACAATTTCCCTCAGAGCAGATAATATGCCGTGGTCCCTTACGCCTGCCCAAGTTTCAAGTGTTCAGGGTGGAGGATAGCCCGACAGCGTGCAGCGAAGGAACGCTCTTCTGTAATCATGTTCGATCCAGACCAATGTCAATTTAAGAAAGAGAGAGAGGGAGGGAGAGAGAGAGAGATGGAGAGAGAAAGTGAGAGAGAGAGCGAGCAAGGGGCGCGAGAGAGAGAGAGAGAGAGAGAGAGAGAGAGAGAGAGAGAGAGAGAGAGAGAGGGGTTGAAAGATGGAGCAAATCGACGGGGAGGAAGGGGGAGGAAGGGGGAGGAGAGACGAGGAATCCGCGCAATGCTCCGGAGACTTGTTCTCTCCTCGTTTCTCTAACTACTTGCGAGTATTTCTTTTTCTTTTTTTTTTTTTTTTCAGCAGGAATTTACAATCAATTGCTGGTTGGTCTGGTGTTGCCATGGACACGGCTTCCGTGAAGAGGTCAGACTCAGGGACCGACCATGTGCATTCACTAGATCCGTGCCACCTGCGCACCAACCTAACCTTCACCTCTCTTTCTTTGAGAACTATAATGACTGAACACGGATAAAGGGTCGAGTGTTTAAATAACGTTAATGTAAAAGCTCACAGCAGTACAATATGTTTCAAGCAAAGGATATTTAATGTTGCTCAGCGGGATGAGGCTGCCACAGATTATTAACCATATCGCATATAGCCTACTCGTAGGCCTACTAGGCCTACCCATAATGGAATGGGCATCAGAGGGACACATTCGACTATACTTGATGGGTTCAGCCCCTTATGAGATTTTGGGTTGCACACATAGGCAGATACAGAATTTAAAAATTGAGAAGGCATGGGGTTAAATTAACATTCAAAAATAAAATAACTCCATTAGAAGTGTTTATATTTACTGTTATTATCATTATTATTATTATTATTAGTATTAGTATTATTATTATTATTATTATTATTAAAACTATTGAGGTTAATAACCTCTTTTTCAAGGGGGACCTGGAAAGCTCAGCATGTAACTTTCATTCTAAGAATCTAATTCATACTCAACTGAAATACAAATACATCATTATAAACAACCACAGCAGTATTATGCTTGCCTATTGTCACATTTGAAGGCAAATACTAGAAACAAACTCATGTTTCTTTTTTTCACTTTCATCAGATCACACAACCATTTCATCTAGCAGCTGCAATTATCATGTTAACATGTATTCTGCTGTAGCTTGCAGCCGCATGTCCGCTTGATTCAAACTGAAATATTAAATATAGGCCTATGTGTTGGCCTAGTTGAGTTTTCACTTTTTAGACAACAAAAATCAACTAATAGTTGAAAATGAAACATTTATATGGAGGGTGTTTCACACCGCTGAGCTGTTATATCATAATAGTGCACACATCTGAAATATGGAAGGAAATTATGTTTGTACATTTAGCAGCAACACAACATATTTTAACACCATCGATATATGAAGAGCTGATGTTTTCATGAAATATCTCCCACATGCCTGGTTATCATATCTCCTAAATCATCTAAATGAATCAGCTGCGTTGATACATTCTTTACCCTTACATTTACAGGATGATTCTACACACTATCTCGCCTGTCCCATATGTGCGCCATAGTATATTATTCTCTAATATAATGAGGGCCTGGCATTACAGCTGATTGGAGAGAACATCTACTAGCAAAAGATGATGCTATGAAATAGGCTATACACACTCTGATAACTCACTGAGGTTGTTGTTGATGCTGATGCACGGCTGAAAGGATGGCACATTTTAATAGGTCATCTTCCTTTTTTGTACATGTGCTATGTGCAATGAACAACCTAAAAAAAAGGCCCTTGCCCTGAATGAAAAAGACGTCCACAGTAAAGTCAAGTCAGGCAGTTCATTGATTAAGTGGAATCTGTCAGGGTTATGGAAATTATATCCCATATCAAAATATATTGGTATTTGTGAGCACTTGTATCCAAATGAGCTCAGAGCACGTCATGATGACAGGTCAGCAGTTTTCATTGGGATGGCAGCACGCCATTAAAGACTAAGGGGTGTGCAAAGGCCTCACATTGGGCACTAATCCCAGCTATTTTTACATCAACAGACACTTGAGGGAAGCCCAGGCAATGTTTAATTTATGATTCTCCTCATGGAAGACTTCAGTTCCAGACTGAATAAGGAGGACGGGGAGAGAAAGAGGAGGGTATTTAACGTAACAGTAAAGCTCCTTGAAGGAATATCATCGTTACATACACTTGCATCAGGATCATTCTCACAATGCATTTGATCAATATGATCATTACAATTGTGGCAAATTAGCTGACAAAAATACACAACGGATGTTTTTAGTTAATGCCATTTCACTACTGACATAATACTGACATACTCACATAATAACATGCTAAATCATTTTGAGAATCCATTTAAGGCTTTAAATCCATTTTAAATCCCATTTTAGTTGAATATGGGAGAATTATAGGCCACTTTCTGAAAGCCAAACATTATGTAAAGCATGGAAATGTGAAGTTATGAGCCTGTTAAATAAACCTCTTAAAATCAGCAATGCATGTGTTATTTCATTATAGTGTCACAGTAGCCGAGAAGACTGGTGTGGAAACATCAAGTCCATGTGCTTTGCTGTCTTTCTTGGCCAACAGGGGAACATCATACAGTATTGTGGGATACAAATACCACAGGCTCAGCAGGCGTTCTGGGTACTTACCATGCCAGCGCCACAGGGAATAAGAGAAGCTTGGCAAAGGCCAATATTTAGTGCTTGGTATCAAACATACAGGTTTGCCCCGAGAGCGCCCCCTGACCACAGCCTTAGACACATAGCCTGCCCTGAAGCATAAGAAAGGTATAAGGCCGAGGCAAGAAGAAGCAGCAAGTGTGGAAATCAATGAAAGAATAAAGAGGCCCACCAGAGAGTTTAACATTAAGACACTTTATCCAGGCCAATTCCTCAGAAGAAGGATAGATTGTGAAATGTTAAACGAGTGCATACCTTTTATAGTCTTCTAGAATGTTACTGCCGCAATGAGGAAACATTCCACTGTCTCCAAGGAGCATTTCACTTTCGATGGATTTCCATTTCAGTTTGGATGAATTCAAACAAACATTGGAATATTTTCACTGCTGTGCTCCCGGGGCTGTGCATTATACGAGGGCTTGTTTTCCTCTTGCCGGTGAGCACAGGTCTCGTTACAAGGGCCTTAAATGCCAGCAGCAAGAACGAATGAGAGATGAGATATGGATTATCTTATAATGTGTGTGACACCTGGGAGTGGTGTGTATGTATGTGTGTGTCCAATGTATGCTGTGCTTGGATACATACACGTGCCGTCACATGGCTAATAGAGATAAGCTATAGTGAAAGTGACATTTATCTCTGTTTTTGCCCACAATTTTAATCTTGCCTCATGGCCACCTCAGGGGCCACACGATGAATTCACACTTGTGCGTCAATATCATTTTACATGTGCTGCAAAATAGAATGAAGATTACCCTCGCTGGTCTTACTTATATGGGCATATTTGCATAATAGTCGTAACTAGGTGTGCATGATCCTATAGCCCGCGATATTGTTTGTCTCTAATATAATTCTTCACGGTCATCTCCTCTGTACGGACAGAGGTAGGTTCTCTGCACTATGCTAGAGTGAGAGCAGGCAGGATAAGGACAGGGCAATGATGGGGAAACCCCATGTGCTCATAAACTAGTCTGGTACCGGCCGCTTCTGCTTATACACAGTCAAACACCTAGTGTTTTGATGGATGATCCTCTGTCGCTCAAATAAAGATGAGATGGAGGGGAAAGGTCATTCAATAATACTAGCTGCACGTATTATTCAGGCACACCAAGTCATTTCCCAAACCTGTAATACACAGATGTCACCGCACTCTGACCTGAGATATTTCTTAAAAGAACAAGGTATTTTCTTGACAGATTTTTTAAAAAGGAAAGAAAACCCTGCAAATCAAAAGCAAACAGAGTTCTCAGGGGCAGTCAGGGTCAGACACAGTGTCACCTCTCAAGCTGCAAAAACAAATTGGTTATTATGCTCCAGACTAACCCTTTGTGGGCTTGCAGAATTCAACTGAACATTTTTCAAAAGAACAGGTCTTGTTGCTTGCAAATACCACTTCATAAAGAGTTCAGGAATTAACATGAAGCCACCTTTTCAGACCATTTCTTCATACTGAGATACAACTTGCACAGTATGAGAACTCAAAAGAATACATCTGATAATGAAGCATGGGAATGGAAATCACATTAGTCATTCATTTAGTGTTCTTTTACTGCTGCTTATAGTGTTACTGCCAGAAAAAGAACTGTTAAAGCCCTCATTATTCCCTTTTCAAATAAAGACATGATTTTAGGAGAATTTTCTCCTCTGATGGACATTAAAAGTACCATTGTTTAAAAAACAAAACATGTAGGCTATAGCCTAATCATAATTAATTATTGAAACATTTACTGCAACATAATAATTTAAAAAGCATAAAACAATAAATCAAATTACATTTAAAATGCATTATGTTCCACAATATGTTCTAGTGGGCAATTCATGAAGTTGTCGCATAGACGCCGTTTTTGATTTTGACAGGCTACACATTCCCTAATTTTTCATGAACCTGGAGTGCCCTCTAGTGGTAAAGGAAGTTCTACCACTAAGAAATGACATGTATATAATTTAATTAAATTTATTAAGGAAAATGCAAATTCATCTTCAGCCTTTGCCTGCACATTTATATTTTGTACATTTATATTGGAATTTTAATTCCCAACTTTTTAAAATCAATGTCTACTTAATAGAATCAGCAATTGTAACAACATTTTGTAAAATTCAGCTAGCTAGCTGTTCTTTGTGTGTTGAAAAAACAATCTGTTGTTTCTACACAGCCCTGGCTCTGTAAAAGAGAACACAAAATACAACACAACAAAATCCTAGCCTTGCCAAGGTGTTTACAGTGTGTGGGGTGGAGATTCTGAGGGTGCAGCTCTATGGCAATGAAGGGAGAGTTGTTTTTGTTTTAATCAAGTTTTATCAAAAAAATTTCTCCAGAATGATTTACTCCACCTGTAATTTACAGTACAGTCCTATTAGGAATATGTCCTAAATATAAGTTACTATGACTGACTGACCACAAACATAGGCTCTGCAACCTGCATTCTGTTTTAAGATCTCAATAATTAGCTAAATAATTACATAAAAGTGATAAAATAACTACCATATCCATAGCCATATAACTTCCATGTCCATATCTATATTCTTACAAAACAGCACAGCAGCAACCTACTGGCTTTTAGTTTCTGCTGCTAGCAGTGAAATATTCCTGCTTACAGGAGTAGCTGTCATGTGTGGCAATACTAAACTTTATTGGTGCAACGTGATATCAAAAAGGCTCTGACACCTTGACTTCAACCAGCCAGTCGCTGTGTGGGGAAATAACACTATTTGTGGTACTTGATTTAAACAAAAAAATATATATATATAATGTCGACAGCTTCTCAGCAGAAGTGCTCACATGGACAGCATTGAAACTGACAGCAGTTTTCACTGTGCTTGTCAGTCAGGCCTGACAGCAGACAAAGTGCTGAGGCAGGTAGACTCAAGAGGAAGATAGCAAGCATACCGACATGTCACGCAAGAAAACAAAGAACTCCTTTTTACCCTCTATTGGTTTGACAGCATGCTGCGTGTTCCGCTTGTCAAGGCCTTTTGTTCATTATAATTGACAGCAGCTATAATAATAGCTAAAACATATTTTTAGGGATAGCTGTTGATTGGTAGGCTCGTTTTCAGAATACCTCATTATGACCCATGTTACTGGTAAGATAAACTAAACATAAGTAATTCAAATATACATGTAAATACTATTCACATATGTAGGCTACTATCTAAACATATTTTACTTATCCCTGATCTATACGTGGATTACATTTCAGGTGATAAAAACACATAGCAGGGCACCCGGTTATATTAATGCACATCAAACGTCTGATACTGTGTGTTTAGGTAATGTCATTTCTAAAAAGAGTATGGGTGTGGTCAAGCTGCAGGTATAACCAAAAGGGAAGTGGTTGCCCTACCTTAATGGATCATGTCTGGCCAGGGCACATGCAACACATACGCACATATAAAGCAACATTGGAATTTGGCAATAAGTCAAACAGAAAATGCCAATGTGTGCCTAAAATATCTATTAGATTATTAATTATACCCAACCAGAGAGTGCCATTATTGGCATATTAGGTTTTTGGAGGCTATTGCCAGCATTTGCATATATTTGTTGTACAACATATTTTGACTGGCAGCCAAACACAATTGGGTGTCAACTTTCAAAAATGTTACAATTAAAACAATGCTGATGAATTTCTGGAATTAGCCTTTGAAACCTGTTAGGGAAAATGTTGAAACTTGCCCCTCCCTCATCTTGAATTCCTCTCTAATCCTACAGCCAGAAATGAATGATTGTGTGTGTGTGCGTGCATGTGTGCGTGCGTGCGTGCGTGCCTGGGGGAGAAGGGAAAGGGGAGGGGCGGGCAGGATAAAATAATTCCCATTTTGTAATGAATAGATTCACCTACAATATCAGGTATACAGTAACAAATGCAATGTACTGTATTTGTAGAAATAATACATTTATTCAAGGTACATTAAGTTTGAAAAGTGTGTGTGTGTGTGCGCGCGTCTATGTGTCAGTGGTGGGGGGGTCATTTTAGATATACAAATGTCGCTGTGAAAGGTGCTGAGCAACAAGGAAAACTGGTTTCACCAGTCCCTTAAAATATTAAAAGGCACAGACGCTGCCAGCCAGTGTCAATGTGTGATTTGACATGAGGCATGAGGTTCTCAAGTCAATAGAAAAAAACAAGAGAACAAATAAAGGGATATTATGCTAATCATCAAGGCATGTTTGTCTTGCACGTGTTGTGTATGATATTTAAGGTATTACTTAAAAAGGACAAAAACAAAAAAGTCCGGAAATGAAAATGTAATGTAAAGTGACGAAGCTCCAAATCTTTCTTGTGCAACTACCATGTTTACAATCAACAGATAGATGTAGACACTACAAACGTGCTGGCTACCAATCTACTGAAGTTTGGCATGTGCGTCACGGCTGAAAAAATGCTAATGGCATATTTCAGATTTCCATCGAACACTGGCCACTGACTATGCATGACTTTGAGCACGTTCCGAGTCAGAACACAGCATACACACCTTCTCCACACCTATGCTGATCTACCAACCTCTAAAGAGAATGGTTTACTTTACAGATAATACAATCTTACAAACTAGTACAGATGTAGCTCCCATGGTCAAAGTCTTACTATATTACAGGCAGTAAAAACTTCACAGTGTAAAGGGAAACAAGAACAGTTAAGCAAAATCAATACAAGTAGTATAAGAATAATCTCATGTTATTTACGTAATACACTAAAGAAATATACATGTAGTACATCATTTGCTCTATCAGAGTCAGTCTTATTTATAAGCCTCCAATTAAGGTGGTCAGTAAATATCAACAGGCCTTACTATATATGAATAGATCACAAATTTTAACACAATATAGTGTACTAATCAGCAGTAATAAAGTAAAAATTATGGTTAGATCAAACATTACTTAATAATAGACGTACACTCATGTACACGCATGTGAGATAAAGATTTAAATACTTTTCTAGGAAAACAATGAGATTGCCAGTTTGACAGACGAGGTAAGCATTGTAACTGCTGCATCTACACCATTAGGTCTGCATACAGCTGTTTTTTTTTTTTGCCGACTTGTAAGACAATGGACACATAACAATTCTACAGAACCCAGAAATGGTAGTAATTTCCACTCAAATTGTACAGCTAGCATAACCTATATGTACAAGTATTACATAGAGTCCTGTTTCCTGTATTTGCTACAGAAAGTTTGTATCTGCTGACTATATTAGTCTCTTATTAATCCCAGCTTCTTCAGAGCCTGACGGCGGTCCTCTCCATGCTTTGCATGAGGGGAGATCAATACGCTGATTCCGTGTGATCGCGGAGTCTTATGGGAGTCCCCAGTGGCCCGGGGGACAGTCGAGGCAGGAAGAGACCTCCTATTGTTTGGTTCTTTGCAAGTGGGCTGGCCTGGATGCAGTCCTTCACCTTGAACACCAGAGAACTCTTGGCCACTGCCAAGTGAAGCAGGGCGTGGCCGACTGTTACGCAGTCGGCCAAGGCTATGATCAACACTGGCACCCTGGCTAACCTTGCTGGTTTCTTTGCTAGGCATAGAGCTACTTAGACCCATGCCAGAGCGCTCGAGGGTAGCTGATTTGATGCCGATTACCTTGGGTGGGGTTAGGTGCTTGGGCGCTACGTGACGGGTATCGGACGGTGTGCTACTCTGTGCCTTCACATTAACAGAGGGCTCTGAGATGTCCAGGACAGAAGACCATTCAGTATTAGAGGTTGGAGGTTCAACGGAGTCACTAAAATCAGCAGGGGCTGGAAGAATTTGAGAGTCACCAATTGCAGAAGAAGCCATAAAAGTGCCGGTTGGTGGAGGAGAGGCCACGATTGAAGACGGGACAGGAGCTGGGCACGGGGCAGAAGAAGGTGTCGAGGAAAGTGCTGCAGCTGTGTTGACAGAGGTTGGAGGGGCCCCCCGTGACTTAGGAATGAGACTAGGGTTCGGGGCAGGCCTTGAATTGGCCTCCTTACCCTTTAGAAGACCCAGCTTTATGAGGGCCTCTTTGTGGACCCTTTCAGAGTCCGCCTGCATCCGGTCACCAGTGGCTGAGGAGACAGCATGTCCCACGTCACTATCAGAGCGTGCTACCGAGGTCATGTAGGATTTGATCAGGATGTTTGTGGGAATCTTCTTTGGTTTAGGGGCGACGGAAGGTGGGCTTCTGGGCTCAGGAGGTTCGGGGTAATGGTTTGGCGGGGTTACTGCAGAAGGAGAAGCAGGTGCTTTGGGACCATCAGCCATGTCAACAAAGATTGAAGTGTCTTGTGTTACAGGGGAGCTCTTGGGACCACCCACTGCATCAACTGACTTTTTAGGGTCTTGTGTTACAGGGGAGCTCGTGGGACCAGCCACTGCACCAGCTGACTTTGAGGTGGTATCTGGTGTTGCAGGGGAGCTCTTGGAAGTTCTCTTCGTGGAGGCTCTCTGCCGAAGTTCCTCAATGTCAATACGTGTCAGACGGCGTTTACCTGGTGTCCCTGTAGTAACAGGCAACCTTGCACCATCCTCTGGTACTGCCGGAGGTCCTGGCTCATCCATGAAGTCTGAGGGAGGCGGGATCAAACCTACATCGGTGTTGGACGTCACCTCAACATGGCATGGATGAAGTTCAGCATCTGAGGGGATGATGAAAAATAGGTAATCTCTGAGTAGCTGAGTGATTGATGAGGGACTTTTGGATTCAGTAACTACAGATTTTTGTTGAGCCTTAAAATCTACAGGGATTTCTAAATGTTATACATCAGTGGTCAGTACAGGAACGTGAAAATCATTTGAAACCTCAGTTTCCAACCTCACCTGGTTCTTCAAGAATAAAAGTTTGAAACTGGCAACAGAAGTAAAAGTCTTTTAGCAGAAACTTTAATCCAAACACGATTTATGGTGATTACAGTTACAAATATTAAGCATACATTGCATCCGGACAATATTCACAGTGCTTCACTTTTTCCACATTTTTGTTATGTGTTGTGTTACAGCCTTATTACAAAATTGATTAAAATAATGTTTTCCCTCAAAATTCAACACACAATACCCCATAATAACAAAGGGAAGAAAGATTTTAGCAAATTTATTACAAATATAAAACAACAAAAAAAATCATTAATGCATTCATCTTTCCCCTCGATCCTGACTAGTCTCCCAGTTCCTGCCACTCATAAATATCCCCAGAGCATGATGCTGCCACCACCATGCTTCACTGTAGGGATGGTATTGACCAGGCGATGAGCGGTGCCTGGTTTCCTACAGACATGACGCTTGGCATTCAGACCATAGAATTTCATCAGACCATAGAATTTTATTTCTCATGGACAGAGCCGTTTGGCCAACTCCAGGTGGGCTGTCATGTGCCTTTTACACAGAGGAGTGGCTTCCATCTGGCCACTCTTACCATACAGGCCTGATTGGTGGAGTGCTGCAGAAATTGTTGTCCTTCTGGAAGGTTCTCCTCTCTTCACGGAGCAACGTTGGAGCTCTGTCAGAGTGACCATAGGGTTGTTGGTCACTTCCCTGACTAAAGCCCTTCTTCCCCGATCGCCCAGCTCTAGGTAGAGTCCTGGTGGTTCCAAATTTCTACCATTTACAGATGATTGAAGGCCACTGCGCTCATTGGGACCTTCAATGCTGCAGAAATCTTTCTGTAGCCTTCCCCAGATTTGTGCCTTGATACAATCCTGTCTCGGACGTCTACAGACAATTCCTTGGACTTCATGGCTTGGTTTGTGCTCTGACATGCACTGTCAAATGTGGTACCTTATATAGACAGGTGTTTGCCATTCCAAATCATGTCTAATGAACTGAGTTTGCTACAGGTGGACTCCAATCAGGTTGCAGAAACATCTCAAGGTGTAATGTTTCGTGTTCCCAGTCCTGTGCTAGTCTCGTCACTTCATGTGTTTACCTTGTATATTGAGCCTGTTTGCC
>JAODUH010083310.1:5000-12500 GCA_027564835.1 Typhlichthys subterraneus
AAACCCTTTCTACAAGTCCTACTTTAGCTGCTAATGCTATCTGTGTGTTTCAAAATAGAGTATGTGGCCTACTACTACAGTACAACCATAGAATGTAACCTCCAGGTCTCTATGAAGACAATGTAATGCCTCCTAATCTCAACATATACCGTATGAGTAGTCCACTCTCCACGATTGGTCACCTTAAGCCACTTCTTATTGGTCATCTGATCCATCTCCTGACACTGGTCATTCTGGATCTATATTAACAGACACACAATAATAATAATAATAATAATAATAATAATAATAATGTCAGTGTCCATTTTAAAAACAGTTGTCATTAAAATGCTGAGTCAAAATGCTGACGGGATGTGAAACTCACAAAAAACTCAAAAAGCAGGTTGTTGTCTGGGTACTGGTACTCAAAGCTGACCGAGCCCTGTTTCTTTAAATGGACAGCGTAGATGAGTGAGACGATGCATTCATCCCTGTTTGACTCCAGATAGCTGCCGTGGGGCACCCAGGTGGAACTAACATAGGCAGGCAGCAGGCACACAATCACCTTCATCAACACAAGTTACAAACCTCCCGCTTTCACTCCCACAGTGTTGACTGCACCACACAATACTACCAGTACCTGTTGCATGAGAGCCTGTTGTCTCCATTGGGACCCGTGTCCACGGAGGTTGCTAAGCTACTGAACCCTGCAGGCATGGAATCCCACTGGTCAAAGCGGATGCCGCTGCCGAGAGAGTAGCTTCCTGCTGCACACTGGGTGCACTCCTGGGCAGACATCTCCAGGAACTCCCCAGCCTCACACGAGAATGCTAGGAGAAAGTGGATTAAAGCTCATATCAACCATGTGCTTATGTTCTAATTGGCTTTGTGCCCCCAGAGACAAAGGATGATAATCTTAACATGATGTGTGTGGGTGTGTTCTTTTCTATGGCTATACTGTATACTGTATGTTCTTACTTGCCTGCAAATGTTTTAAAAATTATAATTAAAAAAACTTTTTTCGCCAGGCCTGGTAAGATTCATTTATTTATTTTTTTTTCTGTGCAGTTACAGGCAAAAAAAATATGTTTTATATAATTAGTGAGAGTTAAGCAGCTGCAGTCAATAAACACAACAGATTCCAACTCTCGCTGTGTATGTCAACTGACCTTCCGTGACCAGGACGATGTAAACATGACAGATAAAGAATGACTGAGATATGCACTTGAAAAAAAGGTTTGCCTGTAGAGTGAAATTTGACCACAAGCGTGACATACTTTCTGGATCATAACCCGTTTGTTTGCAAACACCTGTGCAGCTGTTCATGTAGAGCAACCGCATTAACTAATCACCTCAAACTATCAAACATATAATTATGTGTGGGGAAAAACATGCCCCGATAAAAACATGAGTAAGGGCATGGTCATGCGACAGTGTTTTGCTTCGAATGTCACTGGCCTGTGGCTTTGCACTGTGGTTGGCTACATATAATCCAAATGGTCAGGTTGTGGTAGTGGGGAACTCCAGGCTACTGATAAGTCACACTCTCAAACGCGCACATACATGCACACACACACACACACACCCAACAAAACTTACTGCACGCTGTACCGCGAACTGGTTCTGGCAGTCCATCACAAGCACCTACGTTCTGGGGGATTGCAACTCTCCACCGAGACCCTGTGCTGTCACACTCTGTGTACTCAAAGTAGTAGTCCGTCTGCAAAACAAACACACACACACCACATCTGCATAAGAGATCAGTCACCGTGCCAGTGTCAGGTCAATAAATATCAGACCACAAGGAGGCTCCACCCAAACCCAAGTCCTGAGTGATTCTGTTCTGGGCGTGAATGTTTTCCCAGAGTATAACAAGTGAGTAGGGTTACCCTATACAACAATGATTTCACCTTCACCAACCCACTGAATAGGCTTATGGTGAGTGCTATCTCTTTGGCCACAGCATCTCTGCAGCCCTGGGTACACAACATTCCATCTCCATGGTGATGGCAACCAGGACTGGTACTGGTCCAACAAATAGCTCTGATGTTTTTATGACGAATAGCCGAAGTCAATCTGACATAAGTGCATCTTAAGGTTGGTCGCACAGGCCTACATTAAGTCAAACCGCTGGTCTACGCTGGCCTACTTGTTACAAATAATATGTTCTTAGGAATGACTGTGTCCATCTTAATGACAGAGCCAAGCCAAGCCAAACCTTAATAATACACTGCATAAAACCGGCGGTGTGTGTGTTTAAGGTGTTCTCTGGGATGAACAATGCAATTCAGATTGCCTGAGTAAATTATGAGGCATTTTTCATAAACAAACTATAGGCTATTTCAGTATCAACATTAGTACAATGTATTGGAGGAGGTATTTCTCTCACTAAACCATACAAAATATAAGAATTATGTTAAACCTAGTCCCAGACTAATGGATGCTTTTTAAATGGACCCTTCATTAAATTAAATTATCTTTACTATAAAATCTAAGTTCTACCAATTATATTTACAGATAAAGTCTCTATTGCTGATAGATGCACACAAGAAATGCAACCTAGTATCAGCTCTGAGGTCATGTGTTGCCTTTGTAGATAGTGCCTCATCACAGCCAATATCAGAAATGCTGAGTCAAGCAATACATAACATAGCACTGAGATTTGCACCCTACAGTGCAAATAATTCACAAATGAAAGCTGTTAATGTGAATGCAACAAACTATAAATCACTGCCTGTGGTTGCAAATGAGTAAAGGCCTGCACACCCATATGCCTGAAGACAGCTACTCTACCACGTTCCTTGTGAAAACAGTGCCAATGAGATATGAGAATGGAGCTTCGCTATTTTAGGTACAAGTGTGAGATACCATATTGCCAGCCTGGCCTTAGGTGTTGAGTTAAGGCCATAGACTTATTGGCTGACAGACCAGGGGAAGGAAAGCGCCAGTCCATGCAGGAAGCTGATAACATACTTCAGTCCCAGCACTGAGTAGTCAAGTGTAACATAAACCTGAGGTTAATACCCCCAAAGCAGCTTGTTCCACAATAGTTTAAGTTGTTGATGTGGTGTGTGTGGGGTGCAATTAGAGGGATGTCTTCTTAAATTATACTGTGAATAAATGTTAGGAGATTGTGAGTCCGTGTGCCTCTGTTTTTAGATTATCATCATATAATCGAGGAACATATAGTTTAAACTACAGTAAATTACGTAAGGTAGCCTAATTATTTTATGGCTGTCACTGCTTGCTGAGTGAGACAGTTCGTACACTTCATGTTTCATGATAGGCTACACTTCTTATTATAATGGTTCAACACAATATGGCATCAAAACGTGCTGACTGTAGTAGACATCTCTCACCTCGCTGCACTGACGCTGGCCTTGCTCCCC
Organism: Typhlichthys subterraneus; assembly: GCA_027564835.1. NCBI lineage: Eukaryota > Metazoa > Chordata > Actinopteri > Percopsiformes > Amblyopsidae > Typhlichthys > Typhlichthys subterraneus. The sequence continues at coordinate 8,369 of JAODUH010083310.1, forward strand.
TTCAATCTGTCGGAGCTTGGAAAGGATGAGAGCGCAACTAGCGACAAACCAAGCCGACGAACGCATTGTAGATCACCGAGGGAAACAAATGATATGCTGTGAAAATTCTTATCGTCGTTATTCATCAACAAGATATACAGCGTTTCTTTGCCGATTATGACATCCGTCTCAATTTCTTCTTGGTCGCAACATGAGATTGTAAACCTGCTCACCTGCGATTAGACTAGCTTTGTCCAGTGCGCCTGTGGCTCCTATACAGTAGGCTACACCGCCGTCTATGACGCGGCTGACGTCGACCAGAGAAAACCACGATCTTCACGTGATCATATTTCCCTGGATACATTTACATATGTAGCCTATATACAAAAGGAAATCACGACTATGTCCGAATTTGAGACTACACACTTATATTCATATAATGCATTGTATTTATTCATGTTTCCATAATTTATTTTGCGCTATGACTGAATGTAGTCATCTATTTTCTGACGTGATGGGCACTGTCCAACAGAGGGTAGCAAAGTTCTGCTTTGCAAATAAAGTAGGCTTTCATATCAGGTTATGTAGAACTATGGTTGTCATTTGTCAATGTAATAGTCGTGACCCCTACAGATGGTGCAAGACAGCGGCTTTGAAAATGTCCAATTATACGACAATTACATAAATAATACTACACACACATTGTATGAATTGCATATCGATCAGGTGGATTGTTTATTTAATAGGCCTATTTTACTTTGCAATCAGCAGTTGGATTTAATTCTTTTTAGAGTAAACTGTGCTAACAACACTTCAAACATTGAAAACAGTATTGTATCTTGAACTGTGAATTGAAATTAAGTGCACTAAAATGTATATTTATTGTTAATATAATGAACCGCTTTGTTAAAAAATGTTTTTGCAGAAATCCTTGAATTTCTATTGAGTGTGACCTATGCATGCCACTTGTCTAAAAAAACAAGACCAGAACAAAAATAAAATAATGTGTTTTCATTTTATATATATATATATATGTGTACCCTATTACCCTATATGCATGCACACATATTTGTTTGCATAATATAGTGAGACAAATATGGATGTTGCTGAGAATTCCGGGTTATGGATTATGCTTAAGTTTGAAAGGAGGTCATAAAACTGTCACTTAACATGATAATGCCTTATAAAACATGCATGTTGTTAGAATAGACCTGATAAATGACTGATAACTGCTTTATTTGCCAATATGAATATTTAAGCACTAGTCACCCAAGATGAGTTGACCTATAGTTTCTCTTCACTCATCTGATAGGAAGAGCTGTCATTGTTCATTCTCTCTCTCTCTCTCTCTCTCTCCCTCTCTCTCTCTCTCTCTCTCAAACACACACACACACACACACACACACACACACTCTCCCTCTCTCCCTATTCCTTTCTCTATGACACAGAAGGCCTATCATTTTCAATACCTATACCAGTAACCTGACCTCTCATAATCACCCATCTGTAACAGCCCGCGAACCTTTACAATCCAGCAACTGGTCAGTGGTCAGATGAGTTCATTTATTACCAGGCATGGAGCTGTGCAGTTCTAACATTATAGCTGACTCAGAATCAGAAGGTAACTAGAGCACTGTTAGACCGGCGGTGGCTATGCCCTAACAGACTGGGGACTACCCCGTAATCAGACACCCACTGCCAACCTCCAAAAAATACACATACGCACACACACACACACACACACACACACACACACACAGTATGCAGGTTGTCAGGCAGGCAAGCAGAAGACTATGAGGGGTACACCAGCATAGAAAGAGACCACTCACTTACACAGCACAATTGAAGAAAGCGGTAATTCACAGATTTAATAGAATTACCACCTGACCAAACAGACTGGATTCATTCTAATGGTAAAATGAGTCTGGACTGTCCGGCACCAAGAAGCTGATAAGCCGTCTGCTTCCATCCACCCAGCCGGTCACCGAGTATTCGCCTGCAATGCCTGAGGAAGAGCAATGCATACTACATGTGTTTCTTCATAGGGGTCAGCAGGGCTGCTGCTGCCCCATTAAAACGACATATCACACATACCCCATAAAGTCCAAAGGATTTGGAGATCTGCTTCTCTTTCTGGATTAGTGCCCATTGCAGCACAATGTATGAACTACCATGCTCAGCTCTGAGACACTGCTTTGGGGTGCCACTTGATGCCTCTGACCCTCCAGCCTCGCAGGACACCACTGGCACAACGTGCACTAAAACAGACCCTGTTCTGTCCCAGCCAGAAGCCCAGCTTGGCAGCCCACCAGAGCACCGGAAGCAGCATCAGAGATCTGCTGGTGTTATCTGCACACACGCCAGCAGCACTGGGAATGTGAATGGCACCAACTCTAAGTCTAATTCAGGGGTTGCCCCATGCTTTCAGTCGACTGCGGAGTGCCATAGTCTCTCCGGAAGCTCAGAGGGTGACCTAGAGTCGGACTTTACTCCCACTTTTAAACCCAGGTACCCGCAAATTCCCCGGCCCTCCATCATCATCAGGCAATCACAGGTAAGAATTCTAGACCAATCAGAAAAAAAGAAGTGATCAGTCTGTTATGTGCACTGCAGGTTCATTATCTGTTAAATGTTCAACTATATACAGCCACAAAAACAATTTGTTGTAAAATGTAATGGTATAAACATACTTCAAATAACCATATGTAAATAAAAAATACAAGTGTATGAATTGTAAAATTCAGAGAAACTGCTGCGGTGGTCTCTTACTGTATTGTTTTACAAGCATTTAGAATGAAGCCTGCAGAATTCTGAAGTAATTTAATGTAATAATGAACACCAACACAAGAGGGAAGTAGAACACAAACAAACTCTTAACGCTCCTGTTTTTGTGGCCAATGATATCACTTATAGGCATATAGCCTATAAATAGCGTGTCCTGTTCGTGTTGGGCAGTAACAAGTTACTAGTATCTAGTTACTGTAATGTTATTACTTTTTCAGTAATAATTAGTGTAACTAATTACTATGTCCAAAAAGTAATGCAGCATTACTGCGTTCTAATAACAATATTTCTGGTCCTAGCAAACGTAGGGTAGGCTAATTGAACCAACCTGTCCAATCATCTGGTTTGAGAGGCTGCAATGTTTTCATATGGCTGATTGTTGACTCCTAAGGTTAATTATTGTTCCAATAAAGAGGATTCAGTTCTAAAATGAGCTGGCTACACAGGTTGTCATTTTTCAGAAGGTGAGACAAAGGGTAGTGATTGTGAAAGTAATATAGTAATGTAACTAGTAACGTAGCTAATTACATTTAATACCCAGTAATAAGTAAGTAATAAGTAATAAAAGTAAAGTAATATTATTACTTTTTATATAAGTAAATATTAACTTATTACAAATTATTATAATATTACCAAAAAAGTGTGTGTGCATGTGTGTGCGTGTGTGCGCGTGTGTGTACGTGATGAGCATGCCCTGTCTTATTGAGATTACTGTAATACCCCCATTATTCAAACAGTATATGCTATTGTACAGTGACATATAGGCCTATGTACAGTAGGACTACAGGTTACAGTTTAGGCTTTACTGTATATCTGACCATTTAAAATGTTTACCTAACATTTCTTGAATTTAAAGTTAAAATAAGAGATGTTTTAATCCTTGCTGACACTCACCATAACGATTCCTCATCAAAGCAAGGTCGGCATTGATTGATTGATCCATAAAATGATCTGCGCATGCGTGCTGACCCTATGTCTATGTCAGCTGACCCGGCCAGCCCCAAGAGCCCTGAGCTCAAGGAATGCAATGTGCCTATACTGGTAATCAATGCTCCATTGATTTCACAGTAGTAGAATTTGGCATGTGAAAATAGGCATTATAAGAACTGTGTCCTTAAGAGGCGAATAAGAACACAAACAGCTTCACAGACTCAGAATTGTGTGTGTGTGTGTGTGTGTCCATATTAGGGTGTGACAGATGCAAAAGCACAAATAATTGTATCTTGCGGTATATGCAAGCACCACTTGCTATGCAAATGAAATGCTCTTTTTTATAAACACTGTTATTAGGGAAATGCATGGGTTGGATTGAATAGGAAGACACAGAGAAAAAAGCAACATGTATCACTGTTGATCTCAAACTACGTAT
>JAODUH010083321.1:0-15123 GCA_027564835.1 Typhlichthys subterraneus
ACTGTTGTTGTATGAGTCCAATATGAATGTCAGTTGAAAATGTGTTGTTTTCATATGTTATGAATATATTTTAATGCATTCTTCCATAAACTTTGTGATTTTAAAATATTGAAATTAATACCGATATTGCAATTTTCATGATCAATATCGCAATATCACATTTGATCAATATCGTGCACCCCTACATGCCGTGCCATGTAACTGACCATTTTTTTTGCACGCATACACTACTGTACACTGTACTGTACAGTGTATGCCCCAATAAAACGGTCCCATAATGCTTTTCTTCTTGACGTCTCTGACAGCGACGTGACTGCAATTGACTTTTAACATGTATTACTTATGTATGGTACATGCAAATACATATGTAAGGACATACACTGCAAACAAAAATTGGGACATGACCCCTCTCTCTCTCTCTCTCTCTCTCTCTCTCTCTCTCTCATCCAATTGCACTACTTTGTTAAGTCTTTGTTGTCGATGCTTAAAGGCTCCTTTTATTCCCGTCCTTTGTGGGAATCTATAACTTTGTTCCCCTGCGGTGTCTCTGTGATGTCCTTTCCCTTTGTGTCATGTTCTGTCTCTTTCTATCTCTCTCTTGTCCCTCCTGCTGTTCTGAGAGGCGAACAATGGTTTGTTTACAGAGTACGACTGGCGACCATTCAAAAGTATTGACAAAGTGTCTCCTGTGAATCCTCCGAGTGCACGTGCGCGCACGCGTGTGTGTTGTGTATGTGTTGTGTATGTACGTACATGCGTGCGTGTGTGCGTGTGTGTGTGTTTGTGTGCACGCGATATTGTCTCTCTGAGGGCCCTCTGTGTCCCAGGACCATTCTGTGACTGGTACCACACATCACCTCACTTCACCAGTAGCTGCTCTCAGGCGTGTGTGTGTGTGTGTGTGTGTGCGTGTGTGTGTGTATGTGTGTGTGTGGGGAAGTGGGGCAAACTCGTCTGAGTGCATGTGTGTTCATGCGTGGAGAGTAGAGTGTTTTTTACTTTCAATACCGTGCGTAATGAGACCAACGCACGTTTGTGTGAAACATTAATCACAACACCAAACACAAGATGTTTTCTTCCCTTAGCCAAGCTTATATGAGCAATATTGGAAAATAATATGAGAATTTTACCATAAACCTCACCTAACCCTGCTTTTATTTTGATGTGCCAGGATCGGCATTACAAGGATTAAACTACTCCAAGAAAGACTTGCAAAGACTCTGCAGCAGTGCACAGGGTTTCCATTCAGGGGACTAGTTAGATCAGTTGACTAACTGCCAGGGTGACTGTGGTTACTGGATGTCGTATCTGCATACAGCTTCCCGTATCCACCCATCTCTTCCTCATTCAATATTTTAATATGGCTCTCATATATTCAATTTCGTTCTAACAGTAACATTTTGTGGTGCTGAAGTATTTAAATGTAATGTGTATCGATTATTATTTCTATAATTCATAATTAATATTAATGTTAATAATAAAACATATCTTTATGATTGGCAAACATTCAGATTCCAGAGGTTTCATTGGGATGTGGGAGCTGAGGGAAAACACGAGGCAGGAAAAGGCTGTATTAATAAATAACTGTGAAATTGGTTAATATCATGAGCTTACATTAAATATATTTGTCAACACAGTCTACAGTTAAAAATATTGTTTTAATATTGGTGAATGTCATAGATGCATGACACCATGGGCATACTGGCACAAAAATCCAGGCTGTATTTAATTCTGTGCCAGGCCATCCTGTTCACGCAAACCCTAGTGGCTAACTCTATTTGTTGATCAAACGCGCACTAAACTAGTTGGCCTACATTTGGCCACTATCTTCATAGGAGGAAAGCTATCTACACTATATTACAAAAACATAAACACATGGGGACCAACAACTAGTTAAGCATATCTGCATAACACTGAGTTTTCAAAGTGTGCTATGGTTCCCCTTTAAAAACTAAACATACAAGGCTAGACAAACAAAATGTTTATCTTACATATATATAGCTTTTGAGAATGAGAAATACAGAACTCTGTAGCCTTATTATCTCTATTCAAGCACGAAGCACACGCACGCACACGCACGCACACACACACGCACGCACACACGCACATACACTGAACTTTGCTCAAAAAGTTATTCTACACAAAATAAGACTGGTTACTTATTTTTTCCCAGAGCTATAGGCAAAATTATTGTAGTATCCTAACTTCAAATTATAATGCTGGTACTAATTGTGCAATATCTTTGTCATTGACTGCCTGTGACACACTAACTGTCACACAGGCTACTGTCGCTCTGTTCACAGCTGGCATTATTAACATCCATCTCAGGTGATTGGATCACAAGTGGACGGCTTTAAGTAGGCTGTCTGCTCACACATTAGAATGCATCTCCACGACCACACTCCCCCGCTCTATATGCAAATATGCACATAGCACATTTTTGTTGTTGCTTGTAACTAGCAGGTTAATGGCACCGGCAGGATTATATTATGCAACACCTATAGATTGCCCACCTTCCACGCCGGGGGTTCCGACTTGTTATGTAACATATAGTAAAATTATTCCACCACGGCTTTATGTTACGATACATAACTCTCTGACAGGCATGATAAACAACAGCAGCCAGCTAACTAATAGCAAAGTCTTTCAGGGCATTTATTTAGAAAGTACTCAATGGCGTTAATAGGGAGAGAGCCATAACTGCCCTTTCAGTGATTAACTGGGACATAAGAATTGCACCTATACAATCAGTCAAATCTGATAAAAACATCTTAAAACGTTTGGTGATTTTGCCACAAAATAAGGCTTAAAGAGCAGTTTTTTTCCAGTTTATAATTCCACTACGCATGCTCAAGATTTCACGACAACGACTTGATTAACAGCTGTTGCCGGCTAAAACAATTAGCCGGCTTAGAAACACTTATGCTTATGAAACAGAAATAGAGATTGACAATGTACTTACAAAAGATTGCAATTTTTGCTGTCTGTAGCCTAATTTTATTATCTGCTCATTGGGGGTAAACTAACTAAATAACCCATAATCTTATTCATTCATAAGAAATAATGACCCTCAATAAGCATTGTCAGTACATTAACAACTACAATAACACGTAGACATGCGAGCCACGTTTGTGTGCCTTTTATGGGTGTGCATTTTATTTGAATTAATGGGTTGCATGGGCGTTCATTTTTTACCTTGCCGGCCGGTAAGATCTTAATGAAATAAGGACGTAATGTTTTTACACATGTCACATGAACTCTTTCATTAATTAATTGTACAAATCCTACTTTTAACAATATAGGTAGGCAGCTGGCAGTTGCTGTGTGCATTAGTAATATATTATCCACCTCTTCCGTCGCTTGTTGAAAGACAGTCCACCACAATTTGTAACTGTTGCAAAACCACAACTGAGCGCTTACGTCACGGATGCGCTTGTCACATTTGAACGCAGAATTCTCCCATAGAGCTCAATTCAAAATGATCTAAGTGGCATGTCTCGTCTATATAATGTCTCTGCTAATAGTCACAAATGTAATATAGGATTCTCCGTCAACTCATTCTTGCTTGCCATAGGCCCATTATCGCTGCCGCTGGTCAAGTTAACAATTCACGGCAGCCAGGCTTCCCAATGCCCAGTCCGTGCCTGCATGAGACAAAGTTGTTCTGGAGGTTTTGCTAATGGTATTGTGTTAAAGCACCCCCCGCCCCCTGTCCCAGCATGATGTTTATGTTTCAAACACATGAGTCCAGTGGACAGTTGAAGGTCAGGGAAGGGGTAGCTGGTAATGTGAGCGCTGATGGGGAGTAGAGAGGAAGAAAACCGTTAGAAGGCTTCTCTCTTCTAAAGTGGTAATGGTAACCAGCTTTGCCACCTTACATGTTGAGAAGTGTATTGTTAAGTTCTAGAGAATAGAAGAGTTCCCATCTTTGTGTTTCTCTGTCTGTCAATCTCTCTCTCATCCAATGACAGCACTAGACTCTCGGGGCATGTGTCACTGTGATGCCTTTAACAAGGCAACACTCTTGTCACAAAACCAGCCAAGGCCAGAGCCGTGAATGCTGACATTTAGAGAGAGAATGCAAACGGCTAGGCGCATTTCTCTTTTTTCTGTGTAAGCAGCTTCCAGAAATGAGAGATTGTTAAGCTGCTGAGAGAAAGAAAGAGAGAGAGAGAGAGAGAGAGAGAGAGAGAGAGAGAGAGAGAGAGAGAGAGAGAGAGAGCGCGAAAGAACAAAGCAAAAGGAAAGGGAGGAAGAGACTCAGAAACGTATGAAAGGCAGGGTACTGCATGGTGCGTTGAGTTTCAGTGTGTTTGTCTGTTCAGCAGTGCATAGTTTTCACCTCAGGGTCGAGACAATAGGCATGGATGCTTGTCAGAAACACACACACACATACACTCACAGATGCTTGTCGGAGAGCACACACACACACACACACACGCACACACACACGCACACACACATACATACACACACACATACATACACATACATACACACACACTCTAAGGACACAGGAACAGACAGGAACATGTCAGATTAGATGAAATAGATAGAGGTGTGTGTGTGTGTGTGTGTGTGTGTATATATATGTGTGTGAGCGCTCGCGTGTCTGTGTGTGTATGTGTGATGAAGAACTACAGTATGTGGCCAATGGGGGTGTTTGCACGAATGTTTCCCAGATTAGCCATTAAACAACATGGCTGAAAATAGCTCCTCTTAAACAAGGGATTATGGGGAATATTGAATGTAACATTATTATGAACGCTATACATTCAAGGGCTATACAGTGTCCAATGTCACTTTTGAGGTTCAGTAATGTCCCCTGTGGTCAGTGGTGGTTTCAACTGCTTTCACCTCTAAACAATGAAGAGTTAGGCCTGGTTCATAGCCTACATAAACTACGTGGATTCCAAACCTATCCATCTGTGCAAGGAGGGTTTGATGCGTACTTGCGTAGCAAAATGTGTTGTCCTATTTCGTGTGTGTAATTGTGTGCGTGTGTTTGATGGTTTGCGTTTGCGCGCGTGTGTGTGTGTGTCTTTTAGAAAGAAGGAATGCCTTGCGCCTGCCAGAGTGCTATGACATCATCAAGATCCACGGAGATCCCAGGCGTGATACTTTCCGGTTGCCACGGCAACCAAGTGCACAGCCCATGACTGCTAGCCAAACTGCTGACTGAGGTTTTAGAGAGAGAGAGAGAGAGAGAGAGAGAGAGAGAGAGAGTGTTAATGCTAGTGAGGACTAGCTTGTACTCATAAGTATGTTTAAGTATTGTTCTATAAATATGTTGTTTCTTTCCTACCTCATACTTACTTGTACCTCCAACATTGTGAGAGCCAGCATCCCAAATAACACCCTGCGAAATAAAACACACCTACTAGACTATATACAGTATATACTGTATATATACAGTATATACTGTATATACTGTATATATACAGTATATACAGAATATACTGTATATATACAGTATATACAGAATATACTACATACAGTATACTGTACTGTATGCCCTCCAAACACACACTGCCCAGTAGTGTGTTGTTATGTTGATGTGTGCTTTCCTTTCAATGAAACCACAATTTTAGCTTGATGGAAAGCACTTCCTCCTAATTGAGGAATTGAATGATAAGGGGAAGCAAAACACTAATTCTGCTCAGGTGTTAAAGCCATAAAAGCAAGAGGATGAATGTCATCGTACACACAAGAGCAGGACACATATTATCAAAGGGATGTTTCCAAACCAGCTCAACATTCCTTTATGAGATACAGTGTATGCTATGGACCAGGTTGTGTGGACAGTGAAGTCTTGCTCCAGACTAACAACCGTGTGACAATAAAGACACATTGTATTTAAACGTGAGAGGGTGTCAGATTTTAGTCTTTTCAAAGTCTTTAGAGTCTTTGCAAAGTCTTTTTAAAGTTGTCTAGTGTAGTGGTTTTCAAAGTGGGGGTCGGGCCTCCCCGGGGGGTCGCGAGACACAGAGGAGGGGGGCATGTTGATGATTTTCAGACTTTTTTAAATGACTAAAAATTGCATATTTTAGCCATAATTCTTAGTAGTAGTAGTAGTACAGTGTGTGCATTACTATGACATATTCTGCTACTAGACTATATTTAAATACTATCAAATATTATGGCTGTTAACCTTCTGCCTCTGGGAATAGCGGGGGTCGCAAGTCTTGCACTGTTATTTTGGGGGTTGCAAGCTGAAAAGTTTTTGAACTCCTGGTCTAGTGCATGGTCAATGTAAAAGGGTGTCAGACTTTATAGTCTTTTAGAAGTCTTTCTAGGGTCTTCTAATGTAAGATCAGCATTAATGAGGCTCCCTTATGGGCTAGCCCATTCTATTCTTCAATTCTCCAATATGGTATGCTGGGGTAAGTGAAGGGTCCTGGGTTTGATCTGAAAGTATTCTGCCTTGTGATGCCCTCCCTCCTGTCTGCTAAATTGTAATTGCCCATAATTAAACCCTCATGGTAATGTCATTGAACACAGTACAGTACAGTTCTGTACTGTATTGTGGTGGAGAGTCCAGCATGGGTTGTGTGTATGGGTTTAATGGTTTTGAAACCAAGACCGAAACCACGATACAAACGTCCACGGTTTTGTGTCGCTGTTCTGAAAGACAGAACTGTGGCGCGCACACACAGCTTGTTGAGCTCTTGTATACGTTGCTACTGTACAATTAACACTAGATTAGAACAACTGAGCCTTTCTATAGTTTTCAAAACACAACACTAAGCGACATAGGATTAGGAATGCATGTGTTCTCATTCATGGTGGGGTTTGCAGGGATTGTCGCAACGAGTCTATTGCCTACCCATCTATACTAGCCTTCTCAAATTAACAATAAACATACCATTAACATAAAGTGTTAATGGTATGTTATGTATGTTAAGTTTCATTTCACTGAGAAATGACAAAGCTTGCATTACGCACACCCGTTCACACACATGGAAAGCTGCAATAGTACAGTCCCTGTCTGTTGTCTGAGCATTTACCTTGGTTTTCATGTGGCTCTGTCAGGTATAGTCTCTGGAGTGTCAATACAATATCCATGATGTCCACCAAGGAATGAAAACTGTCAGAAACCTCCAGTTTATTTTGAATTCTGTGTCAGGTTGCTGTCTCTTGTGCCATTGTGTAAGTGGTTCCAAACTGTTCATTGTGCTTTTCTTGTTTGCATTGTGTACCTCTTAACAATGAAGTTAGTGTTCTACTCTTTAGTATTCCAAATTATTGATTTAAAAAGGTGTCTAATTTAAACATGACTATAGCATCAAACAACAGTTTTCTATGTAATGAACACTGGAATAATTAAGTCCTTAGCAAAGAACGACATTAACCATTATCTGTGTGTTCTAGTCCGACCTCATCTTTTCTTTGTTTACATAGCTGAGCTGGAACTGTTAGCATAGCATAACGCAAGATAATATATTTTGCTGAGAAGCTGGTGCGCTTCGTGTGACATCTAGTGGCAGAAAGTACAGAAAAAAAAAAAAAAATTCTAGTCTACAGAACGAATGTAATAAAGGGTAAAACAACTCCCAGTTTTTACCCCCCAAGGGAAAAAAAAGATAACTGAAACATGGCTCAAAAACCGAACTGTGGATTTGGTGAACCGTTACACCCATACAGTAGTTGTGTGTGTACAGCTCCTTAGAAAACAGCTTGTGAACAAAGTCAGGAACGTGGATAATCTGCTGCCTCAAGCTGTTTTCTAGTGATATTATTGTCATTGTTATGACATACATACAGTATATAAAGTGATTAGGCCTATTAGGTGTGTGTGTACTTGCACTAAAACAGACAAACACATCCAGAACTGAAAAGAGAATCTCTTTGTTTATCTATCAATCAGTAGTAAAGCAGTAGTTTCCCTGTTTCTACCATCCCTGTTCCAGTCAGCCAAGCAAAACAAATGTTTTGGTTTGGAGCAGAGAGCATGGGTGAGATAGGTAAGGCAAGGTGCAATGCAGAGAACAGGAAGGCGGTCCATAGACCTAGAAGGTCGCAATTGGTGTGAACGCTGGTGGAGTTGTGAGATGAAGAAAGCCAGGGGGTTGAAAAACCACGCAACACGTTATCTCATTAGGTCTCTAAGGCTGAATAGTTTCTAGGCCTCATTCTGCTTTCCCCATTCTACATGCATTTTTCTCTTTGACTATTTTCAAATTTTTCATTTGTAATTGTAAAATGTTAAGTGTAGGTAAAAGAAAGTATCTGGACTCTGGAAGTGCTGCACATTACCCAGTCCCCCACATGCTGACATACTGACAACAGCCCAATCAATATGCATATGTATACGTATAAAACCTTTCCTGTGTAGTGTTTCCCCAGTGATTTGGCTAGCCGCTCTGAATGTTCATGTTAAAGTATGTGACCTAATGGTTTAATGTCAACAATATATGGCCTTGATGTATCTGAATATAAATATAACATTACTATGCTGTACACTTTCTGTACAGTATGTGAGATAGAGTTTTAGCTTTTCATAGTTACAGAATGAGATGAGTTTTATATATATCTAAGCCAGCGTACATCAGTATTACTGTGTTCAGGGGCAGCAGTTTATTGGCTTTTGAGTGTTTTATGTATGTGATGTATGAATATAATGTTTGTATGCATTACAGAATAGAAAAAAAAGAGTTCACAGCACTGATTAGAGTTGAGCTCTTTGTACTAATGTACTGTACATTCAATTGAAACAAAGAGTCCAAGCAAGGCCACCTTGATGAAAGCACACTGCACAAACCCATCACACCCACAGGGTCAAATTAGAGGTGATTAGAGGTGCAAGTTTAAAGAAAGTGGTGAATGTGGTGCGCTGCGGGGGGTGGGACTGCAGCAGAGAGATTGAAGCACACACGCTTGTTAATTGGCTGCATATTTAAGGTAGTGCACGCAGTTCTGTGGTGATCGCAGAACTATAATGCGGTGATGACGACGATGCCATCGCTGGCTAGCTGAGCGGAGTGTGTGCAGAGGTCTTACCCTCCCAGTAAGCTTTCCATTCTTTGTTGTACGGTATCTCTTAAATGGTCTTAAATGGTAACATACTGTATACCCTGCCTCTCGCTCTTTGTGGCTCTATGAGCAGGCATTTCCTGTATGTCACCCCTGACCTCTTAACCCCATGTGAGGACATGGTTGGTCTGTCTCCTTGGAGACCGTGAAAGGAAGCACTACGATTGGGGCCGTGATAACAACGTAACAGCAGCAGATCATCCACACATCGATGCGGCACGCAGACATCTCCTGCCATTCAACTGATATTGCTCCGGAGTGACAGAGCCATTAACAGGCCCGTCAGTGCAGTGAGGAGGCCAGGCAGGCAGACTAATAGGCAGACAGAGAAGGAGGACGTTAGACAGCACATGATGGACACACTGCCAAGCTGGCAAGAACATGTGCTGGCAGGCAGACAGACAGACAGGCAGGCAGACAGGCAGGCAGGCATGCAGACAGGCATGCAGGCAGGCAGGCAGGCAGACAGGCAGGCAGACAGAAAGACAGACCGGCAGGCAGACAGAAAGACAGGCAGGCAGACAGGCAGGCAGACAGACAGGCAGACAGACAGGTAGGCAGGCAGAAAGACAGGCAGACAGACAGGCAGGCAGACATACAGATAGAAAGGCAGGCAGACAGACAGACAGACAGGCAGGCAGACAGGCAGAAAGACAGACCGGCAGGCAGACAGAAAGACAGGCAGGCAGGCAGGCAGAAAGACAGGCAGACAGACAGGCAGGCAGACATACAGATAGAAAGGCAGGCATACAGGCAGAAAGTGAGTGGTTCTTCAGTAAACACTGTCCAACAACAAGATGAGTGTAACACAGATTGCTGACGTGTGCAGACACACAAAGGAATATGAACAGCATTACTGCTGCCCAATCAGCTCCAGGCGCCCCATTCATAAGCAAACAAGGACTAATTAAAGTCATCTTTGCTTTGCTATTCAGAAGAAAGCATCAAGAGATGTTTTCTTCCCACTTTGCTCTTCTCTCCCCTCCTCTCCCTTCCTCTCCTCGTCCCCTCTGTCTGGAATCAAGCCATCATTAAGACTATTCATTCCCAAAATAGTCTTTCCCTCCATGTATGCCATGTCGCTTTCTCTCTCTTTCAGCTCTGCACAACTTTCATTACGCCATTGTTGCTATCAGTGATTATGTGGTCTCTCTGCCGCTCATTTGGTCTACTCCTATGTATTCTGAGGGTTATGGGGTCAACGTCGCCTCTTTATTCTCAGATTTTGGCTCTGAGCTATCTAGAAAATTTGATTGAATTGATGATTGATGAATATGATTTACATTTAATGAATACCATTTGAACAGGGAATGGCAGGACCATACATTTCAAATGGTACAACTGTTTTTATGACTGTGCAATAAGTGCTAATTTAATAGCCTCACTCGCTGTTAAGTATAAAACGAATGATAAGTAGCCCGACTTTTTGTGACTTTTGTTAGTAATGAAATGGAAACATTTACATACTGTACATACTGTGGTTTATAGTCAATACACACACACGCACATAAACACATACACACACACACACACACACACCACACAAGAGACGTGACTTGAGTAATAGGTTAAATGATACATGATGTTTAGGTCATGCATGGAGACATTTCCCTATTCATACAGTGTCTGCAATAAGTAGGCTGTGAGATCATTCATTCAAAACCACTTGTGTCTGGTTAAAGAATAACCAGGCCAATCACAGCGCAGTTGAATATTTTAGTTGATTAAGATTACAGCAACCCTTTATACACAAATTAATCCAATGCAGAACTGCCAAAATAGTCAGTTCCTCGATTTGGCCAATTGACGCTGACTCCAGACACTTTTTCTGTCTCGGTCTTGTCTTGGACTCATTGGTATTTGGACTCTAACTTGTCTCAGACTTGGCCATTGAACTCGCCAGATATTCTAATTGCACTCGTCCAGCCCAGTCATGACAACTTTACAGGGGTGAATGTTTATATAACTCATCAATATAATATTATTAATCCCATTATTATGGTTAGCAGGGATATGCAGGCAGAGTCAGATACGTCAAAGATGTTGACAGCCAGAGCCAGCACATCTTGAGCTTTCAAGCCGCTCTTCAGAAAATCTATGGGTGACGTCACAGAGGGCTTGTCCTTTTATTCATACAGATGAGATTGAAGCCACGACTGTGAATTTGAAATGCTTCATTTATGGAAATGTACTTAAATACAATGCAAGCCACGCAGGTCAGTTGTGCTGCGGTGCATTAGCATGCCGTTGTATTAACAGTAGCACTTGTCAGAAAGCTGTGTGGGCTCCAGGCGATTGCAACTTCACGTTGGTGTCTAGCTTCAGCATCGATTGGCCATTTCTAAATACATGGTTTGACTTTGTGTGCTAAATCAAGGCAGAGGGGAACAGAATGCAATCGTATTACCGTTACTAACCTTTGCCCTTCTGGTTTGACAATTAACAATGAGCTGCATTGACTTCCCTGTGTATTACTGACCTAATCTGATGAACCTCTGCTAACTAGGGATTAGGCTGTGTGCGTGTGCATGTACCTGTGTGTGTGTCAGAGTGTCAGAGAGAGAGAGAGAGAGAGAGAGAGAGAGAGAGAGATGAAACAATAATCATACGAAACATACATACATTATACATACATGTGGTATATTGTTTTACCAGTATAAATGTAGTAAGCCAGATGGCCCAAGAACTACAAAACATTTGATTTAAGTACTGCACATGTCATTATGTGCAGGACAACTGAAACAACTGAAAACAACCACATTTAAGATGACTGCTGACTACTGAAGATTTGCTGGCGGCCAAACTTTAAAACATTTAAATTAATTGTATTGTTGTGCATTAATACTGCACAACACGCACACCATGAACATTTATTCACATTTCTGCCAGAAGGGGCAGAAGGGGCACTGCTGAGCTTGTAAACGCTGCTCCTCATTAACACATACAATACAGTAGGCTGCATTGGGCGTGTGTGTGTATGTGTGTGCCAATCACATAGGTCTTCCCACCAAATGTATTATGCATGTTTAAGATGCATTCAAAAGGCTGTGGAGAGATAACATGTTTCTGAGATCAAGGTAAACAACTAGGTCGGTAGGTAGGTCAAGTTAAACAACTGAGGGGGAGTTACGATGCTAATTTTAAAATCATGGTTATGCAGCACAGTCATCAAACAAGTCTCAAGCAGCCAAGAAATATAGTGTCACTAAATGCAATGTTCAAAGATGGAGAGCGCAAAAGGCCAACTTGCAAATAGTAAAAGAAAATCTTACCGTGGTCCCAAAAGCGGCCGCTTCCAAGAGATTGACAGGGGAGTGTGTGAATACGTAAGCGGTCATTCAACTTAAGGCATTAGAAATCGCCAAAGAGCTAAATGTAACCACCGATTCAAAGCTAGCCTCGGATGGTGTAGAAGAATGGTAAAAAACGGTACAGCAAGTTTCATTTAATGTATTTTCAGTGTAATAATTTTTTTACAAATGACAAGGGGGGGGGGTCGTCTTATATTCAGGGTCCTCTTTTATTCGGACCAATACGGTAGTTGTCTGTCTACAGAATATAATGTAATCTACAGTAATGCCGGGTTCACACTACACGATTTTAGCCCAGTTTTCAGCTCGTCGACAAGTTTTTTGAGCTCTCAGACAAAAGCCCCAGCTCAGAGGGGAATCACAGCTCGCTCCCGTGAGTGACAGTCTCGTAGTGTGAACTGCTTACAACGCGAGCTGAGAGTGTCTGCGACATTTCAGCGAGGCGTCGCAAGGCCCGACTGGATATTTAGCAGGTTAAATATCTGGACATGTCGGGGAGTCAAAATCCTGTAGTATGAACGGTGTTGTGACTTTATTGACAGCGTCAACGTCTTACAGCCAATGAGAGTGCAATACAAGGATGAGATTTAAACAAGGGGGAGGAGTAAAAGTCTTTGGAATCATTTCAACTGCTTGAAGAAACAGCAAAGATACTGTAATAACTCAAGTCTCTCTGAAACACATCCCTTGTCGATAACGCTTCATATTTAATTCATATTATTTTAATAAATTCTACCACATCAGTGATGGGAAATATTGTGATTGAAATCATATGTTGAGAAATGTAGCCTACGGGCTCCATGTTAGCGAGGTGTGAACGCTACTACGGAGGGATAGGCCTATATTACGTCTTGTTTATGAGATAGCCTATGCTTATATAAGCTTGTGAAACAATCTCCAAGCTCCAGTTTGACTTGGTCAGGTGAAACATCTTGTAGTGTGTCACGTAGTGTGAATCACACAGCGAGACAGTGGTGTAGTGTGTTCTGCACATCCATCTAGCCACTTGGAAAGTTAGTGTAGTCTGAACCCGCCATTACAAGATGTCAAAGCAGGTGCTTATGGCCGGTGTTCTGATTTACCTTATCAAACGTCATATACCTTAAATGAAATAAAAGGCTAAACTTTATGAGCTTCTAAAATAGTTGTATCTGTTTGGGTGGTAACCTAGCTAGCATGTCTGGATGCAAACTGGAAAAATGTATAGTGTGATAATGCATGTACGACTGTAACAAGCTGTAGCCTACATTGTACAATGTAACATCTACACTGTGTATACAGTAATGTAAGACTGCCCCTTTGGGAGCATTTGTGGCGATGTCCAGTAGGTTTGAATGGAGAACTAATAGGGGGAATTCAAACAGTCCTATTTTATCCTGAAGAAGATGCATATCAACCAGCACAAATTATGAGGCTTTATAAGACTATCATAATGAGTGGTGTCTTCATCCTCAATAGCACACACCACCGCTTAAATTAATGAATTCAAATCCATTTGTAAACTATTAAATGTGGGCGGTTAGTGTCTTTGTATTGGTACATTCTTATTAAATAGCTACCGTTAATTCATGTCTGTCAGTAATTGGAAATGTGCTTGTGTGTGTGTGTGTGTGTGTGTGTGCGTGTATGTGTGTGTGTGTATTCTCTGCCACAACGAGACACACAAACACACACCTGCACCTAACTTATTACGTTATTCATTCGTTATAGCAGAGTAGTGGTTCACCTCACCTGTCACACTGCCCTATTCTTCCAGTTTTAATCTCCCTATTTTTTTCTCCCTAGTCTTTCTGCGTACCTGTCTGTCTGTCTCTCTAACGTCCTCTCGCTTTCACTAGCTGTCACAGCGGCTGACGGACAGGGGGCCTGTCTCGCCTCTCTCCCTGTGTTCTACTGGATGTCTGTCTCTCTCTCCCCTCCATGCGGCCGTAAACATTTCCGTCACACAGCTAGCTGTGGCGCTAACTGATTTATTTAGCGGTGGCGAGCGCTAATCTGCTCTCTCCATCTCTGTTTGCCTTTCACTCCTACTGGCTTAATGTGTCTGACTGTGTGTGCCCGCGCGCCTTATTCTAGGTCCCATGGTGCGAGCACGCACGCACACACGCATACACACGCACGCACGCACACACGCACACGCTCACACACACACCTCATTCATATACCCATGTCCAGCCCGCTTTGTTTCCCACACTTGTTTCCTCAGTCTTTTACTTCCTTTCTCTCTATCTTTAATGCTCACTAGTCTCTCACTCAATCCCTTCCTCTCCTCTCCTCTAAATGTGTCTCCATGCTTTCCTACTGTAGGCCTACATTTATAATCCTAATTTCCTTGCTCTCCCTGAATGCATCCATTTGTATGTTTTTGTTACATATTGTCTTCCCTGTGTTCTCTCTCTCTCTCTCTCTCTCTCTCTCTCTCTCTCTCTCTCTCTCTCTCTCCCCATATTTGCCATCTTTATTTGGGTGGTTTGGTTCACAGAAGGCAGGTGCTGCATTGGAGGCTAGTTTAGTCTTTAGCATGCCAGCCAAGCGTGAAACTGGGTGAAATGCTAATACTCTATTAAACACCTCAGAGTGTGTCTGTTCAAGTGTGTTCCAGTGTATTCGAGTGGTTGTGTGAGTGTGTGTGTGTGTGTGTGTGTGTGTAAACAAAAAAAAAAACAAAAAAAAAAAAAATATATATATAGCACTTTATTAGCTAGGCCATTACCTATTGCACTTTATTAGCTAAGCCATTACCTGTTTGACTATGTGGTAATAGGTATAATGACATTAT
>JAODUH010083332.1:0-15123 GCA_027564835.1 Typhlichthys subterraneus
TGCACATCCACTAAAAGAGAAAAAACTCAACTAAAAAGTTGAAAAACAAAAAAAGCTAGGGATGAAGTGGTTTTAAGATGTAGCCAACATAGAAGTTTTGTATCACAATAGTAATTATGAAAATAACGCATTTTGAGGTACCGTAATCTCTACTATAGATTTAATTCTTTATTTGAAGTGAAATATAGTTTTTGTGTGTGTAATATACTGTAATCTGTGGTTTAAAAAAGTACTGCATAGAAATAATACTCCAATGAAGTCTGACTAGGAAGCAGGCCATAACAATTAAAAGACATTTCAAACTGTTGAGCTCCTTCTCTATGAATACCAGATAAGATGTGTTCAAAAGGAATGCATTCAGATTCAGAAAACCTTCACAAAGACATTTGTTTTTGCAACAACATTACAATACATGGCAAGTCAAGACAAGACAAGAAAAGGCAAGGCAGAACAAGGTAAAGGCAAGGCATCTTTAACTGTGCAGAACATTTCATACTCAGGCAATACGAAGTAGCCTTGCGAGACCATATTGATCTCGAAAGCCAGTTTGATTTAACACAGATATCTGACATGTCAGGTTAAATACAAATTACTTTACAAATAAGATTAAACCAATGAACAAATAACATGACAAATGAATAGAAATTAAATCTAAAACATTTAGCCTACAAAAACATGTAATGAACTACAACATATATGCTGTGTTCACAATCATGGAACACAAACCGGATAACATGTTAGTGGACGAGAGCAGGACGGCAACATTTGCCATGTTCCATGTGAACGCAGCATGAAAGGTTTTAAAAGTTTTAAAAAGTGCATAAAACCATTGACCAATTTATCACACAGCTACTGAAATATATAGCTACTTTTATAATATTTGGTTAAAAGAAGTAGGCCTACTGCTAGAAATTATACTCAGCCGCTGTGAATTGGGTCATTATAAAGAACAGACAGGCTTTATTAACATTTCAAACTGTTGAGCTAATTCACGTTGAAGACCAGGTTTGCTGTGTTCAAGCCATGTTTGTAGCCTACTGTAGTATTACTATTAGTATTGTAGTAAAAGTAATTTGAGGTTGCAGCAATGCAATACATCAGAATGGCAAGACTAGACAAGGTAAATAAAGGAAATAAATAAATGTCATACTCAATGGAAATTCAAATTGCTTTACAATTAATACTGAAGCAAAGAACAAACCCAAAGACAATTAAATGTAATAAAATATTAAATAGGAAATATTTACCAAATAATAGACTTTTTAAGTTTACATCAAAATACATTACCCAATTAATCACTCAGCTAAAGGTCTTTTAAAAACTCAAGTTTAGAGTCTATATTTGAACATTACTAGGGTTGGGGCACTCAGTGAGTTGGCTCCAGTAATGTGCAGCATAATGAGTAAAAGCTGCTTCGCCATATTCTGGCAGTGCTCACTAAGCAGACCACACCTTAGCAACCTGAGAGGCCTCTAGAAACAACTCTAGCTGTTGATTGAATAAGCTGTTGCGATTTAATGGTCTTTTTGGGAGCGCTTTAGAACATAGGCCTACATTTTATCGAGACACTTTATATATATAGCCTAAATACACCAATTACAATGAAGTTACAAGCAGCAAAATAATACACTGAAATGTTTTATTATCAGTGTAAATAGAGAGTGTAAGCACTGTTTAAACCAGTAAGCAAATACAACCCATGTTGCAAATACAAACACATACATGCAAACAAGAATGAGATTATGTACGATGCAGTCAGGAGACTTAGCCTTTGTCAGATAGAAAAGCCACCGCCCAACTCAAATATTTGTGAGTATAGCTCAACTCCCAACAAACATTGCGGCTTTCCCTATGTTTCCATCCAAGACCAACCCTAGAAGGGAGGGTATAAAAGGAATCAGAACTCTCCTTTTTGATCCACTCTCTATCCTCCCATAACCACTGCACTCAGATTCACCCGTGCTGTTTGTCCATCTACTACAAAGCAACCATGACTCAGCTAGAGACCGCTATTGCTGCCATCATGCAGATATTTGACAAGTACGCTTCAACCGACGGCAATGCAGCTACCCTGAGCAAGGGGGAGGTTAAGACCTTGGTGGAGAAGGAATTGCCTACGCTGATAAAGGTATGGACAGCAATGTTGTATGGTGGCATTACAAAAAACGTTTAGTAGCCTACGTATGCCACTTATTGTTATAGCAGGCACAGTTTTAAGATGTGATTTTTTTTAAATGTGCAATGGTGATCGTGGTTGTATATGATTTTATTTTTTATGATTCATGATTTCTATGCGGTTAAAAGGAATGGTGATTCACATTGATTACTTTGATTATACATAGGCTATTGAGTAAATTGTTGCTCATTAAATTAGCACAATTTATCATAGTGATGGACACTTTATTGATGTATTTTCTTCTCCTGTTTAGGGGGCTAAGAGCCCAGCTGACGTGGATAAATTTCTGAAGTGCCTTGATCACGACAACAACTCAGTGGTGGACTTTGAAGAGTTTGTGGTTCTTGTTGTTTCTATGGCTTGTATGTGCCACGATCGCAAGAAGTGAACAGACGTCTTACATGACGGCACCAAGTTCTCATTTATGCACAAGTTGTTTAGTGTTTCTTTTCTATTTGTTATTATAATAAAGATGTAATAACCAAACACCTATATTTATACTTTATTTATATATATTTGTCTACCTAGGAAATGGCTACAGGCTACAGTAAAGGTTTGCATTATGCACAAGCAACATCATATTAAAATGTTTACTGTATATATTGTGAAACCACAGTATACTGTAGTATGGCTTGATTGGTTCATGCTTTCAAATGTGGTTAGAACATGGCAAGAAATCAACAGTGTTTTCAGCACGCCATTGCAGGCATGGCTAATATTGGGCATGGCTTCATCAACCTTCCAAACTGTCAAATCATAAAATTTAGCTTTACGTAAGTGTGAAGTATACTGTAGGCAAAAAGTATCCTGGCTTACCTAAATATAGTTACATTTCCTAAGATGTATTTATTACTTCAACAAACATTAAATATTCAACATTTGAGCTGAATGCAGTGTACAGTAGCCTAACAGGCTATTGCTATATATTACAAATGGCATTTGTTTACTACATCTGAGCCAGGTTCAAGACGTTTGGCTTTGACATAAATTGGGACATGTGAGTTGAGTTGCATAAACAGGTTTTTATTAAATTATTAATTATTGAGGTGAGTTAAGTGCAGACTAGACAAAAACACTGAAACATGAACAGACACAATACTATACCTATAGCCTAATAAGCTTAAAAGAGTGTTTACTCCAATCACAAACAGCAAGAAACATTAACCGACAACATGAAAATAACCATCCCAAGATTACTCCACCACCGCAGCTGTGCTAAATTAATAAATTAATGAATGACGGTGTGTGTATCTGGGGTGTGTTTGAAGTATGGACGTCTAGCAACAGGCCAGTGGTTAGTAGTAGCTTCACTGACCTCTTCTGACCTCTGTTTAAAGAGTAGCCTACATCTGCTAGAGAGAGGAGAGGAGGAGCACCGTTCCTGGATGCGAATAAAGACGTTGTAGCACCTCCCCACTTGTTATAATCACAAATACCTGTTTGTAAATTTACAAATAAGGAGTTTACAGGTGGAAATGCAATGTAGCCTACCAAAACTGGTTTAAATGTAAAACATCAAAAGCCATTACGTGGCAAAAGTAGGCTTCACAGGAACACAAAGTAGGCTTTAGCCCAGTGAATCTATTTATTCTAATCTCAAATGCACCTACATCATCCAGATCAAACAAAAAGCTACTAGCCTATTTTGCAATGCGTTCTTCCTTCTGCCTTTAGGCATAAAACTACCGTAAACTTGGTAGTGGAGCCTATTTTATAACCAAAAGGAAATTAAATAAAAAAATTTAATTTGTCATATAAAAAATAAAATAAAAACATTTCTAATTATTTAATTCTCATTAAATTCAAACGGATATGAATTAACACTCAATATATTTTTTTTCATCAAAGTCCAACTAAAATATTGTTTGGACATGGGCTACAGCTAAATGCAGCTTTTTGCTGCCCCCATCTGGCCAATGCATTTCATCGTCATTGTCTATAAAGTATTCATTACATAGGAATCTTCCATCAGTGAAATCATGTGCCATTTTGCCAATATGTGCAAATTTATATTTAAAAAGTGTTTAAAATGGTGCTTTGATTAAGATAAAGTAAAATGTTCCTAGCAACCGTCGAGGAATCCTACAACAGGCCTGTTGTGAAAGGTGTCAGGCCTGTAATCGGCTTGTGTGGTCATTAAGCATAGACGCACGCTCTTCATCTCACATTCTCTCACTCACCCACCACCCTCCTTGCATTAAAGAGGATTATCTTGGGTTAAAGTAGTAAACATGTATGGATAGGGGTGGGGTCTAGGAAGAGAAGGTTGTACTGTATACAGTAGGCCTATACCTCTAAAACATCTAATCTGAAGACCTGGTTTATACATTGAAATAGGGAGAAAGGCCTGATTAAAGGCTTAGTTTATACATAACTATAAAAACTTTTTGTAGTGAAACTTATAATGATAATACTTTATTTCATAATATCACGGCCCTGAACCTTATAGTACAAATACATTTAATACAAAGACACACAGGCACACATACACTCAGTCCAACCCGGTCTCGGATGCAACCTGCAACACAAGACATTTTACATTGAAGTTGATTGATTTGTGTCATAGCCACACATTTCTACATCACCTACTGTCATATGAGTGGGCACATTGTGTTGGCTGGGGGAGAAACAGCAACAAAGGAAGTGTCACTGTGTAACATTAATCATTTGGGTTTTTCATTTTGACAACCTCTAAGTAGACAACACAAAAAGTAAGGACATTTGTGGCTGGTAAATTATTTCTTTGTTGTAACAATGCTTCTTGGCAATACATCTTTTGCCATTGGAAAGCCTGATTATTTCCCTTTGAAATGGTGCCACATTTGTAAGCAACATGCATTTGCGGGATGAGCAGCAGAGCTGAGTATGTGGGCTGTGCCCATGAACAATTAGCCAAATCTTCTCTGACAATACCCAAAAGCTTTCCTTTGCTGTTGACTCTTGTTTAGTGGATTGGATGTTTGAAGAAGACATATTGGCAATTTAACAATGTATTAATTTAACAAACAGGAGCGTCAACAGCATGTGGAAGAACTGCACCTCCTCCTCATGCTAGTCACTAGCCTGGTTACACACTGCTGTGGGATGGCATCCCATTCTTCAACCAGCATTTGTCACACACGTGGCTATGTTGGTCACTCTGGCACCAACAGCACGCCCAAGCTGAACCCACAAATGGGGGCAAAAAAGGGGGCAGGATGGTCTAGTGATCTGGGTGTTGGGCTCCCAGCTCCCAGGTCATGGGTTCAAACCCTGGTGTTGACCTACCTGTAAGCATCCTTGAGCAAGATGCCTAATCCCTCACTGCTCCTGGTGGTTGGTTGCACCCTGCATGGCAGCGATCACCATCAGTGTATGAATGTGTGTGCAAATGGGTGACTGTGAGGCAAAAATACTGTAAAGTGATTTGAGTGGCCAAAAGGTTAGAAAAGTGCTATATAAATGCAGTCCATTTAAATGTCCTTACTTTTTGCACAGTTTATATGAAACCAGAATAAGAAGCAAACTGATTCAGTCATTACATTGATGATATACTGTCATTCCAAAATAGCAATGCAAATTTGCAAGTTATTATACGAAAGGTTTGAGATTATTGCTGTAAATGAGGACAATGAAACAATGTGATATTGCACTGCCTCTAAGCTTTCTGAGCGTCTAGTAACTTCATACAGGCCTACCATATTGTATGTGCTATTGTTAACCGGCAGCGTGCCTCTTAGGTGCAACGTCATGCTATCAGCTGTCACTGACTTCAGTGGGCATTCTGTTAAACTGCACTCGTCAAGGCTACAGTATGTTGTCACTTGCACATACTTGCAAATACTACTGTAGAAGTGAGTTCCCATCATGTGATTAAGAGGGCCAATTCACGTGCCTAATAAAAAGGATGCATGTACAGTTTGTGTCATTTAAACCACAAAATCACCATTTTTTGTTCTGGTCTTTAACCAACTTGTCAAGAACATATTTCCGTGTCTGTGTGAATCGGGAAGAAAGACAACATTATAAATGGAATGACAATTAAAGCCTCTTCAAAACTACAAATAAAATGTATATAGTACGCATTCACACAAATATTCAAGTCATTAGTAATCACAGGGAATACATAGAAACAATGCCACGGAACCTGTTGTCATACAGTCTGTCAGGGCTACATGCTGTACTGTAGCTCACCTGCAGTCAACAGTATACTTACATAGAAAGAGAATAGATATCATATCCAGTAACCTCCCACCGTAACCAACAATCACCACAAACCTCATTGTCTGAACTGGTATTTGATTATATAATAACCTTTAAAGGTGTATTGGCCTGATAGTTGGGAAAGCCACAAATAGGTGTAACCTTTGATAAACAGGTGTTTGAGGCAAGAATCTCTTTCCATTTTACTGTGCATTTTTTTGATAATTTTTAATCTAGTTGAATTGTCTTAGTACTGCATTATATTGATTGCTAATATATTTGTATGCTTTCAAAGCCAGTGGTGATGTAACCTATGTTTTGCACACACAAGATGGGTTGCATGCTATACCATTTGTTTTTGTATAGCATGGCTCAAAAGGTTTGAAAACCAGTTCCTTATGTACTGGGAACTATTACATGTGCATGTTCATAGCAGGAGATACAATTCACATTGCATAGAGGTAAACCAGAACTAAATACAGGTAATAGTCTGGTGGATGTTAAAGTCACTGGAGATTACCACCATTTAGTGAATTTGTCTTGTTTCTCCTACATGTAAGAATGTAGGTTTTTATCTGAGTTATGCTATGGCAAAGTTGACTTTTATAACACAATATTTGTGTATTTGTATGATCAGTGTGATAACAACCACGTAAAAGGTTTGTTGACTTTGTGTGAAAAATACGTTGTCCAAACAAGTTACATTCCTACTATATGTGCAACTGTGCGCTTGCATCAGTGCAACTACACAATTGGCTAATTGGTTATTGAGTCGTCGTCGTGGTAGTGGTGGTGGTGTGGGGGAAGGGGGGTAGCCACAGCTAGTTCCCCCCGGCGTCAATTGTTTATGCTACCATGTGTAGTGGTCATGTTTATTGTGCACGTCAAAAATGTGCTTATCAAACCAACTGGACATGTGCGTTTATAATACATTTAGGAGAATCGCCAACACACACATAAGGTATGGGTGTAGCAACAGCTAAAAAAGGTTGTGAACCACTGCTGAAAGTGATATGTCTCCTCTAACAACTCTGGTTTAATGGGTGTTCCAAGTAAACAAAAGAAAAATGCAGCACTAAAATATGCCAGCCTACAGTTCATATCACTCCCTGTTGTGCCTTTGAAGACAGCAAACAGTGGGATAAGAGGTGATGACATTTACATTCCTGTCCATGCCGGCCTGTCATTCCAGTACCAACAGTCAGGCTGTTGATAGGTAATGTAATCAAGGCCTCTCTATCCTCTTTCACTCACACCCACAATACACACACTCAAACTCAGAGGACCACATGACAAGCAGACTTTGTCCTGCATGTCGCCAGTAGTTCCAGACACATTTACATACTGTTGGGGAAGATAGCTCAGTTCAAGTAAATCCGTAGCCATGCACATTTGGAATACTTCTAATACCTCTCTCAGACGCCTGATATCACATTTGAAGCGGATTCATCCCGGGTCACAACATGGAAGTCACATGACGGTGAACTTTATTATGACAAATAACCTTGTCAAGTTTAATATTTAGACATACTCAAATGATTAATTATGCAGCATCATTTGGGGTGTAACTGCTATAAAGGTATCAGTATAGCAGAGATCAGCTTGACACAGATATCCAGTATGCAAAGTTGGTCTCAAATGCCAGCCACTTTGGTTTCGACAGTGTGTGAAAAAGTAATTTTGTAGGACTAACCCTAGGTCCTGTAAGGACCCTGACTCCTATCTGCTCCTTGTAATACTTACTTACTTACACTCACTTGTAAATGTCTTTACTTCTGCTAAATTGCTTAATTATAGCTAGTGAACTTTTAAATAACCCAAAACAATATTATATAAATGTGACATACATTATATTCTTTCTTGGGCCCAAAATGTCACACAACCTTTGTTTTTCTGTTTATTGTTTAGTGCTGCAGTGATTTTGTTTGCTTGTATGGTGTTAACTTTTTCCTGCCAGTAATAGATAATTACTAGCAGTTTCAAAAGATGGCCGCCAAGATGGCCATTAAGCAGACATGTTGTCTTCCCCACTGCATCGGACTGGATTATAGCCTTTACACCACACATTGAAAGCCTATATGTGAGTAATAGCAGATACATTATATAAGGATTTTGGTAATAGGACCAACTGTCAATTACAGTTATATTTTAGATAATTACAATATCACAGTTTCATTGACATTCAATTTCATGTACAGAAGAGTACATTGACTCTCATTGCAGATGTTGCTAAATGCTTTCTTTGGGGCCATGATATTATTTCAGAATTATTCTGTAGTAAAAGAACAGCAATAAAGTAGGGAGATTTGTAAAACAACTGAATAACTTGTGTGCTGAATAACTTGTGTGTGAAGTGTGGTATTTGTAAAATAAGTACATATGCCCTGGCCCTCTGTTGGTGCTCAGCAGTAGCCTATTGTTTCCAAGCAGATTTTCAAAGAAATAGCAGCTGTCAAAGATCCTGTACTGAGTACTGTATTGAGTACTATATCCTGTACTGTATTACACCTTGAAATTCTATGTCAGCCAAAATATATCCACCATTGGTCTTGCAGGAAGTACACATTCAACAATTCTCCTACTGGTATCCGCTTCTTTTGGTCGAATCAACGCATCGCCCCTCACAATCCTCACAATCCTCGCTCAGTCCCCATCGCACATTTCCTATAGCTATTACAAATCGGATTTTCAATGACCGTCTTAAATTTGCTCATTCACAAACATGACATTCTATGCCTAACGGAGACATGGCAACAACCAAATACATTTTTCCAGCGAGGCAAATCTGTTAGTGTACCCTTACACTACATTTGAATGTCTTGTTTTTAACCTTCCTGGCTCCCAACCTCTGATTGTTTTAACTATATAGACCTCCCAAACTAACTGACATTTTAAACAGAATTGTCCTTACTATTTACTTTTATTAGTGTTTTTATTAAGTCTCCGAATGTACTGCGTGTGGGTGATTTTAATATTCATGTTGACAGAACAGCTAGCTTCCATTCAATGCTGATTTTATGTTGTTACTTGATGACATGGACTTCATACAGAATGTTAATTTCCCAACTCACAACAAAGGTTGCGTTATAGCTCTAGTCTGCTCCACATGGTGTTTCTCCTGACAATGTTACTGAGGAACACCTCCCCATATCTGACCACAAAAAAACAAACTCATGAGCGTGATTGACGTGGACCCGTGTCTCACTCTATCCCCCCTGGAACTCACCACTCAATACAATAACGGCCTTTTCTCCTCTCTGGATACCCTTGCTCACCTCAAAACCCGCTCAGTCTCCTTTACCCACACTGCCCCCTGGTACACTCCTGAGCTACGGCAGCTAAAGGCTACTTGACAGCGTCTTGAGCGTCTGTACAAGAGGACTGGTGAAGCATCTCATTCACAAGCGTAACTGGATCACCTCTCAAAATACAAAACTGCCCTCTCAACAGCCAGATCTTCCTACTACTCTGAAATTATGAACTCTGATAAAACCCCCAAAGTTATTTTTTCAACCGTAAAACACCTACTCGAACCTCCTGATAACTCCCACCCTGCCAACAATTTGTTCAACTAACATCTTTTAAATAAAGATGTGTGGCAGTCTTACTGGGTGTCCCTCAAGGCTCGGTACTGGGTCTTCTGCTCTTTATTATATACCTCCATACCTTTGGGCACGATCGTGCGACACCACAACGTTGACTTTCACTAAAGGGCCACCGTACGGATGACACCCAGCTCTACATCTCAACCAAACCCACCTCATCTCTCCCTCCCCATCTCCCTCACCAACTGCCTTCACGACATCAAGAGCTGGATGACTTCTTAATGCCTCAAACTCAACAACAGCAAGACAGAGGTCCTGCTCCTTTGCTCCAAATCCACTCTCTCCACGCAACACAACCCCAGCCTTAACATTGCCGGTCTTCCCATCCCACTGTCAACAACCTTGAAAATTCTCATTAGAATCACACATCAAGTCTACCGTTCTCTGTGCGTGTTGAAAAAACAATCTGATACTTCTACACAGCCCTGGCTCTGTAAATAGTAACATAAACATAGTGGTCGACTGTATCAACAAAGCCGTGAAGTAGCATACGCTTTGCTTCACAATGCATTTTGACTTGTGAGGCGCCACCATAGAGAACCACGGAGAGATAATGTCCTCGAAGTTAGCAAGAATGACTGACCCTGCTTGTAAGAAATCAATGGGGAGTAAATGGAGAGTAAAAAGTTATTAAGACAAAAACAATATCATTTTAAAACCTGTATAACTATGTGGATGTTAGTTGCATGCTCCTACTTAAAATACACTGATCTTCATAGATTACACAGATAACTAAATAATGTACCTAGTTTTGTGTAATGTAGTAGATAGCAAATAAATAATAAAACACAACTTGATCTGACTTCTATACCCCTCTGAACACAAGTCTGTCCAGTGTGTCGTCCAACCACACACTCACCACACAGACACACTCAAAACTGTAGCTTCCTAGCCGAGAGGCGCTGAAAGAGTGGAGGGATCAGAGATGAAGACGCCTGGGGTCAAAGGGACAGCTGTGTGCCCTATCATAGATGCAGGTGCACATGTTCAGATCATTATTTGTTTTTAAAATACTTTTTTGGAGCTCATAGTGAGTTTAAAATAACTGTGGTATAGTAGAGATAAAGGGCAGTGTATGAACAAATTAACAAGATAAGAAACTTCTCCAAGAAAGGTTAAGTAATTTGCCGTTACATTACTGTGGCTATTCTTCACTTGACATTAGTAAAAGGGAAACTTTCTGACATGCACACCTTACTTTTATTCAGATCATATGTCTAGTCCAGAGGTCTGCATCCTTTATTATCAAGAGACATTTGTGCCCAAAATTCTTTAGATTTATCTGTCTGGAGATGCAGAAAATATTATTAATAGCCCATCAATCAATCATAGTTAGCCTATCAACATTACTAATACTAAATTTGAATGAATTCACGTTTTTCCCAGGGTGTATGATTGATTTTGAACTGGGGGGACAATGAAATGTTAGGGGGTGCGGGGGCATGCCGTGAGTCATCTGACAATTTTTAGAAAAAACAAAAATGAACTAAAAAACATTTTTAACAAGTTGATGAATATTTGGGTTTGTTGAATATATCACAAACAGAAATAGATAAAAATTAGGAACATTGTCTTATTTATGGCATATATGTATATATATATATCCTGTCACAATCATGTAATTGACTGGATTGGCCAAATTACTCATGATTAGTAAATTACTATTTACTTATCATTCCTTCATAAAGTTATAATATTACTTTACTTATTAGCGGGTAATAACAGTATTTAGTTACGTTACTAGTTACATTACTATATTACGTTTACAATCACTACCCTGCCTTGCAATTCAAAAAAATGACATGTGTAGCTCATTTTACAATTGAATCCATTTTATTGGAACAATAATTTACCTTAGGAGTTAACAGTCAGCCAAAGTAAAAACATTGCAGCCTCTCAAACCAGATGATTGGACAAAATGTAAAATTGTGTTGCCGGGAGCACTGGGCACTCTGCAATGTCGACCGCTACCTGCACATATGAAGAATTTGCTCCAAGGAGGTAGCCTAAGGTAAGCTGGCAAACGGTTTTACAGCTATAAATATAACCCATTATCATACATACCATTTACTTATTACTCCTTCAAAAAGTAATACTATTTTTATACTATTTGTACTACTAATACTACTAATACTATACTACTATAGTTACATTACTATATTACTTTCACAATCACTACCTTGCCGTGCCCCTTCCAAAAAATGACAACCTGTAGCCAGCTTGTTTTATAATTGTTTTACTTTATTGGAACAATAAATAACCTTAGGCATCAACAATCAGCCAAAGTGAAAACATTGCTGCCTCTCAAACCAGATGATTGTACAGGTTGGTTCAATTAGCCTACCCTTACTGTAATTTGATAGGACCAGAAATCTCATTCTTGTAATGCTGTAATGCAGCATTACTTTGATTAGTAATTATAATAGTATTACCATTTTGGAAATAGTAATTAGTTACAATACTATTTACTGAAAAAAAGTAATAATATTACAGTAACTATTTACTAGTAGTTATACCTACTGCCCAACACTGGTCAGTGACCTTGACATGCAATTTCCAAACAGGGCTTCTGATTGACATTTGCCCTGTCTGAACAGTGACATTTGTAACCCCAGGATTTTATTTAATTTCATTCAGTCTAAACCTATAATACAAGTATTTTTACTAGATTTTGTCAGGACAGGAAATAAACAAATTTGGACTTTGGTGTCCCACATTAGCCAATGTACCAGATTACCCCAATTCACTTATGCAAGACATTGTCATTTGAGTGTTTGTTTATGGTCATTTTATTTTATTTCAGTGGTCATCGTGCAAATAAAATGTGTTTATAAAATGTATTTTCTTTCTTTTCTTTTCTTTTTACCTATTTACTTTGAAACATGTCTAGGTTTTTTATATTTATCTTTGCTTGAAGAATGCACCGATGTTGCAAATGTAACCCTGCAATTGCAGACACGCTGGAGTTTGCTATGCTGAGTTTTATTTTTCTATATCTGATAGGCAAATTTACCCTAATTATAATTATAAAAGTACTATTTGTGCTTCTGATGCAATACCTAGCGGAGGAATAACACCCATTTCCAGCAGGACAGCAGAGCTTTGCCTTGTTGCTTAGATACCAATGGGCTGGGAGGATGGTCCTTTCTAAATGAAACATACTTGACTGGACGACATATTGGCTCTAGAAGCATATGTAGTCATTATGAAATAACCTTCCTGTTTGAGCCGGAATGTCGGCAGTTTCTCTGACGCTGTTGAAGTAATAGTTACGAAAACAGCGCCATTTCTGTCGGCGTCCATGATACGCGATGCTACTGCAGCGGATTCCTGAGCTAGAGCTCGGAACGGCAACGGGAGAGAAGTAACCGCTCCCCCTGCTTCCCTCTACCATAAGTAACGGCAGGTGAGAAAACTGGCAAAGGAGTTGGTTTTGTTTGCTTGTTTAATGGTTTAGCCTTCTCGTTTCGTCGTGTTGCGCCATGGCACACATTTACATGGAAATCGGCTGACAGTCCCTGGTAGCCTGCTAGGACAGCCGCTCCTCCTCCCATTTGGTCACAACAACAACTAGCTTAGTGTACGGTATAAGCTACCGTACTGTAACGTAGCTACATTGGATTGACTTATGCAATTAGAAAGAGGGCATTTGTGTGTATTTTATGCTGATGCGTTTAATGCAACGTTGCCGGGTTTTAGTACGGTAGTAAGCTTTATATGTCGTAACAATATTAAAACTTGCGGCAGGAGTGTGTTGCTATTTCACCGTGGTACTGTATGCTGCATTTCGTTCACCCGCATTCACGCGCATATACGTAACGTCGGTTAAAATAATACTTTAAGGTTTTGTGTGTACCGTGCCGGTATATATTGTGGCTTGTCTAATGTAATGTACCGTAGGGTACTGTAAACTGAAGCGTTACATGTCAAAAATACGGTCGCTGTAGTTAAGTTAGCTAACTTCAACGTTATCGTTGCTGTTAGCTTATTGGCTAAAGGTCGGTGGCCAAGCTAACCTTGTCATCCCTTCCCATACCAAAGTTACCGTACCATACCTTAAGATAATGTGATTGTGACAGGCATTTGAGTTGTTTTCTATTAATAAATGGTCATCTGTAACACAATTACCGGTACGGTATCGATCAGGCGCCCCAATATTTAAGAGAATGGTACGGTACCGGTAGCTGGACGTGGTGTCGTACCCGAAGCCTGGGTACTAAGTTTAACCAAATGCCAACAACCTTAAGTATTGTACGGATATCAAACCGCCAAATAAGATTTCAAACATTACAGTGCGGTACAGTAGGCATATCCTCTGGTTGATTACCGATATTCCACAGGCAGATGCTATAAGATAGCATGTTGTACAACATAATGGTTAAGTGCATGACACGGCTAGGTTCAGAGCTTGTAGAAACGGATGCGATGCATATGTTAATATGCATATAATATATGTTAATCCTCTTCTAATTATTTCGTTGGTTTCTATTTGTAATACCATATAGCTGTTGTCACGTAATGCAAGCTTCTTATCTTGCCCTTTTGACGACTGTAACAGTCGCTAATGCCACTGTTAAGTGACGAATTGGCTAGCCAATCATATTGTCAGCGTCCATTTGCTCTTCACGTTTGTTCAGTAATCCCCTGCTGGCTTATGAAACACGTGCATTTGACAGCGGATGTCAGACTAGTGACTAGGCTTCACTTGCAGTTGTTTTTTATACTTTTCTGTGCTGCTTTATACTGGTCTGTTCAGTAGGCTATATTATCTGCTGCTGTTCCTGCATTTACTTTACCCCCTCATTGTACACCAATAAATTACTTATGTAACCTGGCTGTATTTAGTTATGTATTTACTATTGCACCACTAGGTCTACTTTTAAATGTATTTATGTTTGCAAGCAGGTAGAGGAAAAGCAGCTGCAACCTTTTGTAAACAATATTTTTTTATAAACATGCCGGTCATAAATTGACACATTCAAGATTCATATTATGATGAATTGTATGTCTGTTTAAAACAGCAAATACAATATGTGGGTGGTTAATGGATGGTTTTGGATGTTAACCCAGTGACATGATAAAACTAAATTTGATAGAATACTATATATATATATATATATATATATATATATATATATATAAATTGATTATATATATTTT
>JAODUH010083343.1:0-15123 GCA_027564835.1 Typhlichthys subterraneus
GAAGAGACAGAACACGCGTGGCGGTGATGAAGATGAGGAGGTGAAGAGACAGAACACGCGTGGCGGTGATGAAGATGAGGAGGTGAAGAGACAGAACACGCGTGGCGGTGATGAAGATGGCAAGGAAGGGGAAGGCTCCAAGATGGCGGGAGGAGCGGAACGCGGATGTAGAGAAAAGGCGGAGGAGGCGTCGCCTCGGACGACGGTCGGAGACCCTACGGCGGTGGAAGACCCTGAGCCGGTCGGAGTCTCTGCGCCGGGCGGAGGTCCAGGGCCGGGCGGAGGCGGAGGGAGGAGAGCGAGGGCTCCTCTCCCTGCAGAGGAGGGGCCGACCCAGAGCTGGGACGTCATGCTTGAGCTGGCGGACACCCTGTGGGACGAGGGTTGGGACGTGGGTCCTGACGACCCCGATGCAGACTTCCTGCCCGGCTCGCTGCAGCGCTGGCCTCTGCTCCGCCCGCCGACGGGCTTCGGAGGCTCGCACCCGCCGTCCTCGGCGGCCTCCGAGCTCAGCCTGACGGAGCTGGAGAGGAGGGCGCGGGAGCTGGACGCCGACCTGGAGCACCTGGACCTGTCCCGGGATGCAGGGGACCTGGCCGGGCCCCACAGGGAGCAAGGCGACGCGTATCAAACGCACCCCGGGCCCCAGAGGGAGAGAGGAGGTGACTTGTATCAAACGCACCCCGGGCCCCAGAGGGAGAGAGGTGATGTGTATCAAACGCACCCCGGGCCCCAGAGGGAGAGAGGAGGTGACTTGTATCAAACGCACCCCGGGCCCCAGAGGGAGAGAGGTGATGTGTATCAAACGCACCCGGGCACGCAGAGGGAAAAAGCTTCCCTGCTGACAGGTAATTCTCTCATGTGTTATAAATGTGTAATAAATACAACCTTCTGATTGTCAGATATGTTGACGTATGTCTCCTCAAATGCACATTTGACGCATAATTTCATGCTGAAATCCCTGAAACGGCTACTGACGCCGCTTATGCAAGCTATTGTGACTGGCGCCACTTATTTCCAGCCAGGCTTGTGAAATACCAACCTCTCCTGCACCCCCGGTCGAGATGTTCAATTGTTGTTCAGGCCGATGTGTTTCTTAACCAGATGCCTACTTTGGTTACCGTTGGCAACACAGATGGTGTGGCGTATCATCATTCTATCTGGGACTTGCAGAACTGTATCTCATGCTGTGTAAAAGAACTGCAAAAATATGAAGTGATTCACCTTTATTAAATAAAATAAAGCTGTAGTTAAATGTTAAACTGACGTGCGATATCATTTAAAATAGGATCGGAGGTGTGACTGATTGGACGAAATCTTTCAGGTGAAATAATGCATAGTACATAACGTGCCTGATAGTATAACAGTATAACAGTGTATTGTACTTCTCTTGCGTTGCAGGAGCTGGGAGCAGTTGCCCAATCAGAATGAAGATGTGTGGCCCCGCCCACAGCGCCACAGACTCCGACCCACCACTGCTTGGTACTGCCCCCTGTAGGTTATCACACTACACAGCTGGGAGTTGTGCTCTTGACACAAGGTAATTCAATAGAGACGTTACAGACGTACAGTATGATTCATCTTACAGACCACTGCAATTAGCCACGTGATGTATTGATTGTAATACACTTTAGAGGGTCACGCAGTTGCATTCAATACAATACGATGACCACCAGAGGGCCACCAAGAGCATAAGATTTACAATATATATATATATATATATATATATATATATATATATTCTGTCC
Organism: Typhlichthys subterraneus; assembly: GCA_027564835.1. Taxonomy (NCBI): domain Eukaryota; kingdom Metazoa; phylum Chordata; class Actinopteri; order Percopsiformes; family Amblyopsidae; genus Typhlichthys; species Typhlichthys subterraneus. The sequence goes on from JAODUH010083343.1 coordinate 1,749, forward strand.
GTCAGGTGTTCCCTGTCTTGTCATATCCTGTTTTACTTGTGTTTCTGACATGTTTCATTCACTCCCTGCCCTGTGTCTCCCAGTCTCGTTAGTTCCACCTGTGTCTGAGTAATCAAGTCTGACGTGCTGCACCTGCACCTCGTTGTTGAGGTCCAGCGGTCTGTCTTCCTGCGTGTTGTCTGCTTGTATAGCCTCACCCCCAATATCCACCGGCTGCGTCTCTGTCGCATTCAGGCTCTGTCACGGGGCTCTTTTCAATGCAAGTGAACCACCAAAGGCGTCCCAGAAGCATCTCAGGAGCGTCCCAGCAGCATCCCAGAAGCATCTCAGGAGCGTCCCAGCAGCATCCCAGAAGCATCTCAGGAGCGTCTCTGAAGCATCCCAGAAGCGTCCCTGAAGCATCTCAGAAGCGTCCCTGAAGCATCCCAGAAGCGTCCCTGAAGCATCTCAGGAGCGTCTCTGAAGCATCTCAGGAGCGTCTCTGAAGCATCCCAGAAGCGTCCCTGAAGCATCTCAGGAGCGTCCCTGAAGCATCCCAGAAGCATCTCTGAAGCATCCCAGAAGCGTCCCTGAAGCATCTCAGGAGCGTCCCTGAAGCATCCCAGAAGCGGCTCTCAGCTGGGCTCCGCTAAAAATAGGCGGCAGTTTTTTTGTTTTATGGAGACGCTTCTGGGACGCTTATGAAAGCGACCAACTGCCAATCATAATTTCAGTTTGGTTTGTTGCTATGGAAACTCGGCTCCTCTTCCGACACGGTGCCGATGGGGCAGGATGCAACGCGGATGACGGAGCAAGAACGCTGACGTGAAGGGACAGACATGCGCCCGGTGGAAATCAGGCGTTGGTGTGTGTCCAGTCGTATGTCGGTCGTTGTGTCTATGTACATGTTGTATCTGAGTTCTGTCTGCATGTTGTGCATATGGGTCCTTACCTCCCACTCAGCATTACATACAGAATATACTGTATACAGAGACAGAGAGAGAATGAAGCATATATAATATGTATATCTATAATATATATTATGAAATCATTCACAGGCTGCATAGATACCAGTGGTTTAATACATTCCAGAGCTGCCTTAGTCAGAGATGGTGTTCACATTCAAAGACACATCCTTCAGGAGCGTAGAAAAGAGTGTTCTAGAGAATGACTAACCCTGCCTTTAAATGTGCTGTAGGAAGGATGCCAGAGCTATACATATAGTGTAATTACTTAGAAATGCCACAGACATCAGCTATCAGTGAGTGAAATGCTCTGGGAGAATATGTGCTTTATTTGCCTGCTCCTATAGAAATTGACTCCTATTTTACCGGAAGATTCTGACCAATCATGACTCCTTTTGAACTGATTGGCAAATCTAGCTTGCTTGCTAATCACATGAATGCACGCACACACATACACACGCACACACCTACAACAGGTTTTTCGATGCACTTTGCAACGCAGTGTAGGAAGAGGGTGAGGGTTTTTGGGTTGCTTTGATTTACAAAATCTTGCTCCACTTTCTTCGTTTATAGCTATCTGTCGCTAGAACTCTTAAATCCTACAAGCACAAAGTTTAAGACATTTAAACGTAAAACCACAGTGACTCCAGTAAGTCGGTATGGTTCAATGAGATGTCACCTACACCCGTCCACGTCCAAAACACCCAGCCCTCTAGTGGAGGGAATGTGACAAACTGGCCTGGAGCTGACAGACTTTTGTGGATTACCGTGCTAGAGGCTGTTGTAAAGAGCCCTTTGTTGTGCGGAAACAGCTCTGAAATGTCTGCGCGTTTCATCTGATGTGGCCTAATTTTTTAACCAGCAGCGTTGGTTTCAGGCCATGAAAACGCCAACAGTGTACGTTTCCGTTTCCACAGATGCTCTAGCTGATTATAAACAGTCTGACTAGGGAAGATAAAGGTAGGAAGTCCAATCCTTTGTAAGGAAGTTTGATTGGAATTTCTGTGGCAGTGAGAAACGCTTTTGAATGGAGGTTTCCAGGCTGATGACACTCGCGGCAAAGACACACTGCGGCTTGCTGTATCTTTAGGATGGCATCGCGAGGCTATTCACCAAGCAGCCTGCTCAGTGGCATGTGTCTCTGTTTGTAGGCCAGCTAACGAGGACAGCACTCCAGGGACTGCCGGCCCCTTCCTCGGCCTCGCCGCCCCGGACTCCTCCTCCTTCTCCTCCTCCTCCTCCTCCTGCCGCGAGCCGTCCAATCAGACCCAGGAGGACGACGCGGGGTCGGACGACGGCGAGCCCGCGGTGAGCGGAGGCTCGGACCCAGGGGGCAGCAGCGGCACGTCGCTGGAGCGGGATGGGGAGGACGGGGTCACGACCTGGGCCCGCGAGGAGAGCCTGGAGCTGCAGTGGTGCTACCCGTCCATCCTGAACACCTGCTCTGGAGAGGAGGAGGTGTTGGGAGACGAGGAGGTGTTGGGAGACGAGGTGTTAGGAGACGAGGAGGCGTTAGGAGACGAGATGGGATTATTAGCGGGCGAGGAGGGTCGGGCAATTGTGAGAGGAGATGATACCGCTGCCAGTGCCCCAGTGGACCACGCAGACGTTAGGAAAAGGTTGTCCTTCATCAACGACTCCCCGCTCGCTCTGTCTCCGTCTAAGGCGTCGGTAAAGCGGCTGGCTGACTCCGGTCAGCCAATGAGAAGCTCTGGACTCGACTGTGGGGACTTGGACCCGTTCGTGCAGTCCGATAGTTTTGTTTACCTCGCCGTTTCTGCCAGACCGCCTCCCAACTCACAAACGGAAATCGCCACCAATCCGGCAGGTCCAGAAACACCATGTAGCCAGAATACCGTCCCTGACCAAGCAAACACGCCTTTGGATGTTCCGCAGACCCGTTCCCACCACAAGCCGTCTCAGCTCATCGTGCAGCATCCGGAGGAAGGAGACTTTCTCTCCACGGATAGCTTTGTCTACCTGGCTGCTCCAGCTTGCCTCCTGCTGGGCCCAGAGGGAAGTGCAGGCTTCACCGCCAGGTACTAAAATGAGTGTGTTTCTTATGTAATGCATGTGTCATGCATATAAATGCTTTGTTACTTAATAAAGGGAATTATTCCAACCCCTTCCCCCGCCCGCCCCCTTTCCTTATCTTGAATCACAGCTCACTCCAGTAATCCACCTCCCTCAATTCACCTCCCTACTGTTGCATTATATTTGGACACAGTGACGGAACCATTTAAAACAATCCAAGGCTAAAACATCAGGACCATTTGTAACTGAAATCCACACACCTGTCGATCTTAAGAAAGATTTACTGTGACCAAGACTTTAAATGAGAACTCATTAGTTGTTAGAAATCGCTTTTTCGACACACTGAGGTTAATGTTTGCCTTTGTCGATCTGGTCTGTTTCAGGGAGACGGACTCGGAGAGTTCTGGCTCCGGCCCTGTTGATGCGTCAGTGCTGGGCTGTGGTTCTGTGGCGGGAGACAGTGACTGGGACTCAGACGCTTCCGACTGCGACCACAAAGGCGCCCCGTCCGCCAATAAGAACCGCGTCTCCTCCAGGGCAAGATGTCTGCCCGGCGACCCTGGCTGGGACTTGTTTGCTGACACCATGGAAACCGGAGTTCTAGCCAAATTGTTCACAGAGGAGGACCACAATAAAAACAACGTCGCCATAGTTATCACTGCCGTGGCGACTGCGCCGGAGTTCCACGCGGGGACGGCGCAGCCTGTTGGCATGACAACAGCGGAGCAGCAGCTGTCGATGACAAAGAAGGTGACGTGGCAGTTTAAGCCGGCGCAGAGGTCCGTTTGCACAGGAAGCCGGAAAGAGAGGGAAAACGAACTGGCGGCATCGTCTTCATCAGTAAGGTGCGCTGAGACAAACAGACCTTCACCCTCATCTTCTTCGTTTTCTTCCTCTTCTTCTTCATCTCCCGCTTGAGTGTTTTCTACAGCCCTGACTGCCACACATGGAATACAGTTTTAAACAGTTAAAGGTAGAAATATATTCTTTACGCTTCACATAGTGTTCTGGAGAACTCAGGAGTTACTTCGATGTGAGACCAGTTCATTAGACATACACAGAAACATATTGAGTCAAACTGTTAATAAGATAATATGCATACAATGCATAGATTCATAAAATACATGCATTAATAATACATAGAAATCATTGTGGATAATACTGAATACTATTTCCATAAATAACAGGACACCACACACATCATAAACATCATAAATACAACATAATGTAACAACTGCTGACTGATTGCTCTGTTGAATGTAGTGTGTGTTATATACTGTTGAGGGGAAAATTGTTTATCTTTTCTCAACATTTTTAAACGTATTTTCTAAATGCATCGAAACGTGTGCAAACCAATATCCCTGTGAAATGATTCTAGAAAGGCTTAAGTTAAATGTTATTTATTACTTACATCTGGATTGTGAATGTATAAAATTAAGCAATATACATATGTTATGCTATACTGTGTTCATATTTGTAAAGTGCTATTCATTTGATATTCTTGATGCAACAAAATGCTTGGGGTGTGATTGTAATTGCAGTCCAAGACGACCGAATTTCAGATAGACAAAATTATTTCAACAAATACTATAAATCATGTTTTCACCTAATGGTCATAATAATCTGCACATTAACTTATGAGTATGTGTTTCTTGTGCCATATAATTGCAAAGGTTCTCATCAAATTTGGATGCATAGCAAATACTGTATGATCAGTCTATAGAATATCATATCACATATCAAGGCATATCTAATGGGTCTTGATATCTCATCCACACCCTTAACGCACAACCGTATAGTTTCATAAACTATCTCCCCAAACGACAAAACTGTATTGCCATGTTTACCACTTAGCATAATGTGCATCTGGCCTGCTGTAGATGTAGCTGTAGAAGTGTTCCTGGTTACTGTCACCTTGCAGTGCCACACAACGGTCAGCTGTGACACACATGGTGAATCTCGTCCACGTAGCGTTGCAGCGCTGCTTGGTGCGATGGTGCGATGGTGCTGCCTATCGCCCTTGGCCCCGAGGAAGCCTGCTTGCGGTGTTAATTATTCAGCATGAAGAAGAAGTGGGTTATGACATACAAGAAAACACTGCGAGCAAATGCTACTCCAACCCAGATATTAATTATCATCGTCATGGTTTGGCCAACTTTTTTGGTCCTCGCTGGGATTTATTTCCATCTATTTAGCCTATATTTAACCAGGTTAGCCTTGTTGAGATTAAACATATCTTCTCCAAGAGAGACCTGGCTAAGAAAGCTGCAGATGGAGACACAACGTATTAACATAACTGCGGTGCAACTAAGGGTAAACACATTGACAGCCCTGACATGATCTAGTTTTTTATATATATGTATTTGCGGGCACTTAAAGGAATAGCGTCTGAACTTTCAAGACATTCTGAGGCTTGGGCCAAGCCTAAGGGGAAGAGAACTGGATAGCCTAACTTGATACGTGCCATTGGCACAGTCAGCACAACACTGTCAAGGGAACAGGCTATATTTAAAATGTGGTTGTATTGCTTTCTTTGCGAATGCAAACTCTGCCAGCTGTTGCACATAACGGATATGATACAGTATCCATTAATGCTAGCATGCACCAAGGTGTCTATCTGTCAACACAGCACAGCACAACAAGACAGAGTGACATTATCCAGTGATCAATCTCCTTTCATTGATCCAATGACAGACACACTTTCAAACCCCTCCCACCTATTACGGTGGGCCGTGCATTTTACAAGTTTAGGATGCCATGTCGAAAAGCCTCAGTCACACTGATGCAATCTTCTGTAGAGTGCAGACCTCGTATTTAGCACCTATCGTGTGTCATGCTATCATGTGATCGTACAGGCTGTTCGTGGCTTTTCTATGACATCTTGCCCATTGACCTGTGTGGATTCCATATGCTGTAACCGGTCTGTTCTGTGACTCCAGTACTGGAAGATGCTCCACAGGCTTTGAGAGGGTGGCACTCCAGCCATTAGCCATGATTTGCCAGTTTACAAACACACCCATAGAGGAACAAAAGTATGTATGTGTTTTAATGTGCGAATAATAATCAGGGATGAAATTAGAAAATGTGTTTTTAACAACATACTTTTTATAATCGTGATGTAACACTATCAGAATTCAGAAATGTTGTTGAATTGTTTATTCAAAGCTACACTGAGTGGACAGACTTACATCGCTGTGCCAATATTCTATTTACTGCACACAGAAAGTTATAACAGACAGAATACTCGTGATTTATTATCGCATCATGATTATATCAAAATAGTCATACAGTATTGAAAGTAGTTTGACAAGTTTTAGTCGAACAATCTCAGTGCTATAGCCATTGTGGGATATTTTGTGTTCACTGAGTCATTCCTGTTGATTCCATAAGGACTTGTTTATAAGAAATTTGAATGTTTCTAATTCTAATGTTGTAAAATGTCTTTATTTTGTATGTATTTTTGTAGCATAATCAAGCCTAAAAAAGCTTTAACTATAGAGTAAGATTATAGGAAAATGAAATAAATTGTATTTAAAATGTAATAGTGCATTTAACTCTAAATAGAGCAGACTACATCCTTTATATTTTGTAAGACTATAGCTGTTGCTACTGGAACATTACATTGATTGGCTTATACAGTGCATCTGCAATAACAGCCCAACAATAAGGAATTCTCAGGCACTGATAGTCTATGTTTCAAAGTCCCATTTGTTCACACAATCTTCACAATGACTGTGACCATTACACCATGGCTTAAACCAGATGTATAGCTTACATACATGTTTCTATATTTATGAATACAAGATGTATGTGTAAAAATACGTATGAAAACGGCCATAAACATGTAAGATACAGTATATGGTCATATAAAGTATGCCGTTTAAATGATATTCGATTGCTGATTTTATGCCTTGCGGTTATGCTTTAAGGTTATTTGTTATTTTGAACCTAAAACATTTATTAATCTTTTGCCAGCTAAGGTGTTAGCCAACTAGCCAATGCTACGGGTTTGAGGCTTCTTTAAGATAGCTGGCTAGTCTGTGTGCATGCTGGTTATTGATATGTTGAGTGAGTGGTCAGGAGCCAGAGGGTTTTACAAAGCAAAGGCACTTTCAGTGTTTCACCATTCACCTCTCAAGATGACTATTAATTTTATCATTTAATATTATGCATTTTATTGCTTGTCTAAGAGTTTAGCACTACAAGTCTAACTGTATATTTTTTTATTAAGCCTGACATTGCATAATGTATAAATTAGTGATGTGATCTAAGGGGAAATCTTAGTAGGACTAAATGTATTGCTGATTTTTGTGTGTGTATCCATATACAAATAAAGGCTTCAATTGTGACGTGTATGCCTGTATTTACTGTGACGCGTATGCCTGTATTTACTGTGACATGTATGCCTGTATTTACTGTGACGCGTATGCCTGTATTTACTGTGACGTGTATGCCTGTACTTACTGTGACATGTATGCCTGTATTTACTGTGACGCGTATGCCTGTATTTACTGTGATACACTCCTATCAAAAATCAAAAGCACCATGTCCACAACAAAAGCAAATATAATTATGTAAATGTATGTATATTATCTTAAAATATATTCCGTTTCTAGTTTAAGGGGCATTCTTACACAAAGGTTGTATTGCACATCTACTGTAAGTGCCAGTCTAAGCCGCTAGATGGCAGTATACATTATACATTGTTATTCCAATGCATATTTTTTAGCTGCATTTTTTTAGTTTTGGATAATTTTTCATGTACCCTCAAAACCCGTAAGCATATCCATAAAATACAACAATAGCAAAACTCTATTTTACAATCACTGTTTAATCAAGTCAAACAGTAGTTATTCACATAACATTTTAGTGAATGAACATAAGACTGCCTTTATAACTATATTACACATTTAAAACAGGAAATGGTTATTATATTATAATAATATTCAACCAACTGCTTAAACGGTCTAACAAAAATGGCAATTCAAATCCCTTTTGTTTGGTATTGAACATTCTAAAGTGGTTTTGAAGTGGACTTCCAGCGTCATATTGTGCCATATATCTCACAAACTCTAAAACAAGATGTTAAGCGGCCGAGATATATTCACATTCCCTGTGAAATGGCCAGGGGGAAAAAACACAAATGAGTCACAAGTGATCCTGGGCAAAGCAAGTCATGAAATGGACCTTTTCTAGGCACCCCGTAATTTGCATATCCTGTAGATACGCACATTCTGCATATGCATACATCTTACAATGGAATGAAGTTATTAACGCCTGCCTTGTTCAAGACTTGCTGCTTGTTCAAGCATCATGACCAGGTCAGGGAAGAGTGGACACGTGCTAACAAGGCTTAAGCTAGCGTTTCGGTCCTCCAAGGTGGTTTCAGAGGCCTCCTACTAAAAACAAAATGAATGTCTTTTAATCTGCCATATACATATAAAATAAATATCACAAAATATAATCTGTATATGTAAGACTGGGTAGATCCACACATTTGACAATGGCATGTGTGACCACAGAATGAACCTGAGGTTGAAAATATCTGGTAGTTCACTTTTACCCGATGAAAGAACTGATTTATTGACCTGTATGTAGGTTTATGAACACAGGGTTTATTGTTACCATGCTCAACTACACCCCCCATTCATGTACCCTTTCCTACTGTCTAAATAGCCATGAGAGAGCGGAGTGGGTTGCCAATCTATGCATGATATTCTATAGCAGACGTTGACTTCCATAATAGCCTTTAGCTGGTCCATGGTGTTGTTGGTTTTGTCAGCATGTTTCTGTTGAGGGAGGGTTCGACTGCACAACATCACTAGGAGTTAACCACCAGTATCTTCTGCATGTAAGAGTTGAGCCACTTCTGCCGCTCCATGGCCGTGAGCAGCTTGCTCTTCTCTCTGAAGGCCACGTCGTCAGCCGCCACCATGCCCCGCTTCTCCACGCCTGTGCCCTGGGAGGACCAGTGGCCCAGCCACGCCTTGTCCACCCTGCAGGAGGACACACAGGAAATAATGGAAACCACTTGCTCAGGGACACCTCGATGCTTGGCCAGGAGGCAACGGGATTTGAACCAATGACTCTATGATCACATGTAGCCACGCATTACACACTGTTGCCCCTCCACACCGAGCTCGAAGCATGACTCCGCCCCCTGCACCATTTTGGAAAATACTCAAAAGTATAGTCCAGAAGCTGGGGGTTGGAGGTGGGGGGCTGGCTGGTAGGAGGGTAATTTCATGTCATACTACAGCAGTGAATTTGTAAGACAACATGCTTCTTGGATGATTTTACACAGAGATCGCATGTGAAGTCATTTTCAACCCATACTTGTTTGATTTTTTAAAATGGGAATATTTAAACTCATCACGTTTCATTAGAAGATTTGGTTTACAACTAAAAACACATTTTAGAGTGCAATATATTTTACATCATGTGCAAACAGAAACATCAAAACAGAAACAACAATAAAACAGAAACACACACTTGGTTCCATGAATACCGTGTGAAACCAAACTGGATAACCAGGAAGCTAATTACAGCTGCAATGGGAATGGGAGTCCAAACACATTGGTGCCTTTTATTTCTTCTTAGTAATATTCCTCTTATTTTTATTTCTCAGAAAACGACAAACTAATGATTTACTACATTTACTCAGAAAATGCAGCCATACTGTAAATGTTGTAAAATGTAAAAAACATTAAAAATGTACGCATAACATAACCAACACCTCTCTCTTGTGCCACACCCCACACTAACATCTCCACTATGCAAGCTGTATGATCCCGGCGGTCATTATTTTGCAAGCTGCTATTTGTACTGAGCTGGATTGTCTGCAGTCTAATTCAACTTTAAATTTTACTTACTGTAAAAGAACATTTCTCAATTACTGTACAGTAGCTTCTAATAGATATTATATTATATTATATATATATGTAATATATATATATTATCTTACATAATCTTACCTATGTTGCCTAAAAGACTTCTCAGAGTAAGACCTATAGCTTCCTCCTTAGTAAGAAAGTAATAGTAATAGAGTAGTAATATTGTTAATACTCTAATTTATCTGTCGGGTGTTGGGTATAGGATAACTGGTAACCGGTAACTAACGGCGAATACTGTTTTTGTGGTGTTGTTTTTGTTTCTCCTGTGTTTTGCAAAGGCAAAAGACAAATACTTATATTGCCCATGTTACGTGCCATGTCATTATTGTTTAATCTTCACCAAAATATAAAATATATCAATTCAAAATTAAATAACAGTGTCTCTCCTCTGGGTGAGGTATGGAGCAAAGCCATAGCCCTGTAATTGCTTCTTGCAGCTACTGAACATTCCGAGCTGACATCCCATAATATGCAATTTGAGCAATGACCATTTACACATGTATATGCACAACATCTAGTTACTTTGTTGGGAATCTTTACAGTTACAGTATCTTACCTTAATGGCAGTTGAGCTGCCGGGAAGCCAGATGTAACCACTGACATACCCAGAATGCAAAGCAACAAGAAAGAGGCTCGAGTAAATCCAGACAGGTCAGTCATACTGTAAAAGAAAGGTAATGGTTATGGTTTTATGTGTATGCAGTATAACATGTAAAGTTATTAGCAAGGACTAAGAGTCAGTGTTTTATAAGATTTAATACAATGATGCTCATCAAAATGTATTTCCTCAATCACAAGGACATATTTATACATACATTTTGACATACAACTTAATTATTCCTTGTTTAGTTTAATTGGCTACAGGAAAAGGCAGCAATGCACCTTGATAATTGGAGCTTTCTGCTATAAGACCAATTGATGCATTACATATTAGATATATATACCGTACTTGACATATCAGTCTAATACTTTTATGGATGAAATCAGCAGCACTTAACTGTTCATTTGTAAAACTTGTGTATTATGTCCCACAGCCCAATATAATAGAATAACCCATTCTGGGTTGTTACAGTGGATAGGTTTTGAATGGTCACAAGCTATCACACACTGACCTGACAAATGCCCAAACTACTACAATTGTAGATATTTAATACAGCTCGCCTGATTTCTTACCTGGTTTCCAGATGAAGGTTGTTTGTTGAAGGTACAGGAGTCCAACTTTAATTGTGTTAAATGGTGGTGAAATAAAAGCAAAAACTATAACCACTAGAAAACTATAACGTATAGAGTATGACTGGGTTGTTGCTATAGTATCTGCTCAGGGCGGCTGATTTCAGGGATACTCAAAGTCCCTTGTCTGACAAACAAATCTCACAATAAGCCGTCTATGCAGCATTTAAATACCTATTCTACACACACACACACATACACACACATATGCAGACACACACACACAAGCACACACACACACACAAACAAACACACACACACACACATACACACACATATGCAGACACACACACACAAGCACACGCACACACACAAACAAACACACACACACGCACACACTGGATTCAGTCAAGGTGCTTCCAGCGTGTGGGTCAAGCTCTGTGATGCTGCTGAAGGTCCACCAGCGGACGTCCAGTTAGCTTGTTAGTATCCAATTTAGCAGCACAGTCACAGTGGACTGTGGACCAGCTAGCGAGACACTCATTAGCGTACAAAGGTGTGTGTTCAAGCACAGGATGTGTTCAGGAAAGCATTGCTTCCTGCTGCCACTCCCCCTTCTCTAATTTATTGTAAATGGAAATATATGAATCATTCAGAAAAATCTGTATCCGTTATGGAAAAATACAGTTTATTTCAAAACAGACAAAACAACTGAAATGTGTTCATGGCGCCGGAAGTATATAAATGTGTATTGTGTTGAATGCTTCAGTATAATTATTATATGACCCTGATTATTATATTATTTCCACCAGTGAGAGGACTATGGAATGAGTTTCAGGTTTTAGATGTTACCGCCTATTACGACCATGTGATAAGAACACATCTCTAACAATCTGACTAAGATAATAACCAGAGGCTGAAGTAGGAACAGAACAGAGAGAACCTAAAAAATGTTGAGTTAATAAGGATATTTGCCAAAATCAAAGGCTTGGCCTGATTTAATATTAGACCACTCTCATCAAAAATGAATCCAAATAATATATGAAGTGATATTATAGCAAAATGACTTTATTTCAATTAGCTGTGTTGGTTAAAGCTCCACAAAACAGAACATTTTAAATGTTCCAATCCTCATATTCCACCCTGCTCTCAGAAAGAGAACAAAAATTAGCAAACACCGCTCACAACAATGCCCTTGGCCTAACAATGCATTTCAATGTGTGGGGCACAGCTTCTGAGAGAATTTGTCACGATTTGTTAGCAAGCGTTCTTGAGAATGACTACCCCTGCCTTTAATAGGCTCAGGCTGATACCGAGCCTCAGCAGGAGCCAATCAGAACCCCTGGCCTCACCTATACAGTATATACTGTCAAAGGTGACAGTGGGTGTACCTCAAAGTCAGCTAAGCATCCTTGGTAAGTCATATTCTTCAGAGGCTATAGGCAAGACTCCTACAGTAGCACTGGAAAAACACATTCAACAGTCTATAATGAACGTGCAGGTGTGCGTCATGGAAACGGTCTCGCACCTGTGAATGTTCATTGTGGGTGATCTAATAACTCTGAGGATAAACACAAGCATCCTTATTAAGGAATATGTTTGGAGGATTCATTTGATATAATGAATCCCTGATTAGTTGATTGATTGATTGATTGATTAAGTTTTCCTTTGTTGGTCGAGTCCGTCACCCTGGTGCATCCTGAGCCTCTAGTCTGTTTTCCTACCTGTGCCTACTATAGGCTATAATAGACAGCGTTGTCTTGTCTGGCCATAGATTATGCCTCAGTCTTGTGGAATTACTGCTGGTTTGCCGATCACCTTTGCCTGTCTTTGTTGTTACCTCTCCTCGCCGCATTAATAAACCTGTTGAACTACAACCTTGTTTCGCTTCCTCTCTACTGGTTCTACTGGGAGCTGTCCAGTCGCTACAACTACAGCCTTCTACTGGTTCTACTGGGAGCTGTCCATTACAACTACAGTCCTCTACTGGTTCTACTGGGAGCTGTCCAGTACAACTACAGTCTTCTACTGGTTCTACTGGAACCTGTCCAGTAGCTACAAATACAGTCTTCTACTGGTTCTACTGGGAGCTGTCCAGTACAACTACAGTCCTTACTGGTTCTACTGGGAGCTGTCCATAAGTTACAAATACAGTAACTTCAGACCTTCACGTAGTGTTCTTGGATCTTGCCAATGCCTTTGGCTCAGTCCCTCACAACCTCCTCTCAGCAGTTTTTGATTACTTCATGGTACCAGTGGCCATCACAAGCCTGGTCAAGGCATATTTCCAGGATGTGCAGCTATGCGTGACAACAGCAGAATACACCACAGCAT
>JAODUH010083354.1:0-15122 GCA_027564835.1 Typhlichthys subterraneus
CACATGCGCCGTCGCGACTCCGTCAAGTATAAACTAGGCTGAAGTCGGCAATTGAGATTTCTCCTGGTCCCTCCCTCACATCTCATCGCGCCTCCCCTCACACTTTGAGAAACGCTGCTGTAGTCAATGATATAACCATGTAAAATGCAACTCTTCCTGATTGTTTTCATTATGTGAAAGCACATACAAATGAAACCAGCAATTATTGTGATGATGTGATAACTGTGGAAAAATAGTGCATATAGTGTATTATTTAAATTCATAGCACCCTGGAATATACTGTATTTCAAGAATATATCTAAATTAGCTCATCAAATTAGGTACTGTAACCTACCTATTTGAGTGACAAGGCAAGCAAAACCACGATTGAATATCATTTTCTTTAATTTCTAATAGAAAAAAAAGGTTTATACATAGTGGAAAGACAACAATACCAAATCTAAAATCTTTAAAAACAAATAATAGCAAACTTATCTAAATGGTAAGCATATACTATCAGTAGATCTATCAAAAGCAAGCACTGGTCATCATGTCATAATGTCGCCCTCAGATATAATCTTTCTTCAATGCAATTCTTCAGATGAACTGAATCTGTACTCTGTTTCCTCCCTGTGACATTGTACATGCAGTACAGCTGCCAGTACTTGCCAGACACAATTGGTTAAGAGACAAAGAGAAACCAAAAAACCAACATATATATATAGACTCAAATGAGTATTATTTTTATATGAATAACATATAAGTTAGAGAAATTAGCACATTTGTTGATTCATGAGTTAAGTTTCTATTGTCTTTCACTTTTGATTTAAAGTTAAATAAAGGTTGGGCAGTGTCATCAATTCCTCAGGCCTTGGCAGCTTGTTGTCTGAAAACAAAAAGAGGCAAACAGGGTATAAAGCAAATCATGTTGTATCAGATAAATGTATTTAATGTGGTATTGTCAATGCATGCAGATTTTTACAGTTAATATTTATAGTGGGAATAGACAGTGTTCCTTAACTTTGTTCCACACAATGCTAAAACAGCTCCTGCCCCCGCCATGGCCCCTATAGCTAATGCTGGAATTGTTGAAGACGGTGCTTCCACAGTGTGTCTGATAGTGTGCTCTCTTGTCCTGGCACCCATGGGTGACACGGTGGACTTATCAGTTTCAACACGCTCAAATTGAAATCTGTTTGTGTGAGGAAGCACACAAACCAAAACCTATGGATGACACGGTTGACTTAGCAGTTTCAACACGCTTCAATTTAGATCTGTACATGTGAGGAAGCACACATGCAAACAGATTATTTGACAAATCTTAAACTTGATCAATCTCACTTAAAATTGTATAGGTCTGAAAAGGCTAAACATATATCTGTGGAACATCAAAGAGATCTACAATAATCACAGAACGTACCTTTGTTTGGACATCTTGAGACAGATGTTGAAGACGCCCTGACAAATAAATGATCTCAGCAATTTCGTTGTAGGCCTACTGTACGCTTAAATAACTTATGGGCAGGATAACAATCAAGTTATATAGGGTTGAAAGCCAATTGGGTTGTCTCTTTACCTCCCAAAATATCCTACAGTATGAGCATTTATCAATTTAAATGACATTATACATACATGTAGGCATGTATACTTAATTCTGTACCTTGTACCAAGTGAATTATAATTTAAATGAAACTGTAAAACATAGAATTACATGAAATAGCTACATTTAAGAAAATTGTATTAGAAATAATTTTCCTCTGCTGAATCCGCAAATGTGATTCATACTAAAACCAGAGAAACATTTTGATGACGCACATTAAGTGAATAATGAAGTGTACACACAAGTGTACGTGTGTCGACAGGACACATTATTTATATTCTAAACATACTGGGTGAGAAGTTATGTGAAGCTTTCGATTTCATAACTCGTTGAATTTCATTTACTGGCAGTGAGCTAAGTGAAATTGACCTAGTGATAATGTTATGAGCTGCACGTGTTTTTATTTACCATCCTTTTGTCCAGGACCATGTAACGTTGACTGTACATTCAATGAATGTACAGTAAGTGGCAGAGGTCTGAATGTGTTAAAATACAGGGGTTGTAATTGATATGGTTCATATGGCAAATAACAAACAAATATCGCTGTACAAGATGCACAAGATTATGGTGCATAGAACAATGTAGGGACATTAGAGATGGCATACCTTTCAAATGAATTAAGTTGGTAATGAACATTACTTTTTACTTTGTGTACTTGATGATGAATACTCACTAAAATGTATTAGCCACTCTAACTGGTACAATCGACACTCGCCACACCCATGGGTTCTTACATTTTTAGAAATAAAGCTGCTTTCATGGAAACTGAAAATGAAACAACAAACCGAATGTAGTAAAGATTCTATATACTGATCACATCCTATGTATGAAATAACCATAATGCACTGTATTATGTTAGTATTGTTTGGTGATCTTTAGCATCTGCTATTTCACTGTGTGCAATATTTGCATCTGTATATCTCCTGATGTATTTATAGTTTATAGCTATTTATCTATGCTATTTATCTTTTTAAATAGTTTTTTATGTGTATTATTCTTAATATGGAGCTTGTTACGACCTGGCTCATGGGCCGTAAACTAAATTAACACAAACACTAAACTAACTAACAGAATATATGTGCTGAATATATGTGCTGCATGTTGCATGCTAACCAAACTAAGACACAAACCAAACTGAATGTGTGGTGCCAGTGTGCTGCAACACACCTATATATGTGAATTGCCCAGGTGCACTTAATTAGCCTATACAGCCAATAAGAATCACAGGCCTGCTATAACAATGCAGGGCAGCAGAGCTGCTGTAACAACTACATGTCCCCACAGCTGGATCAATAAAATCTATCTAATCTAATCTAATCTAATTGAATCTATGACAACTGTGTGGCAATGTTTTACACAGTAGTGACTTAAACGTGCTACTGTAGCCTACCTTAGGGGTAAACTTTTCGTGTCCACAGTCCAAACAGGTGTTTTCAGTTAATGTAGGTCATTAGACTGCTTGTTGAGTCTTTTTTAGTATGCAATTTTTGCATTTTAACTAACTAATTTAAAACTGATAATCACCCAAATGAACTCAAAGGTAAAATGTATGTGAATTAAGATGAACCTTTTCTGTATAAAGGCTAGACAGGAACCCCTCATCAAGCACTTCCGGGTGTGCTGTGAAATAGGCTAATTGTGTTCTAGACCTAGGGTATCGCAACATCTGATTAATGATGTGGCATTCGTGTTCACAAGGTCACACGTTCAGAAACCTGTCACTAGGCACATATGAGACAGACATGCATGTGAACACAAACAGCATGTGCATTCTCACACACACACACACACACATAATGTTGGCTGTGGTGGTGATTTGGATATTGTGTCCGCCCCTCAATGACAATGGAACAGGATGAAAAATATGACAGTAAGCTTATGACGTGCACAACACACGCACACACACACAGGGCTTGGCATCTATAAAGGTGTGCTATGTGTCCATTCTGGTTCTCAGTGGGATCCATCTGCTCATACTGCACAACATCTTGTTCTTTCTGGTGTGTGTGTGTGGCCTTAATGAGTGCAGAATGCAAATGAAACATATTTTAAATGCATTTTCAGGCGTATCTTAGGCGGTATTGGGACGACTTCACGCATGCACATTTGTGTTTGTATCGGTGTGTGCCTGAGTGTATGCGTGTGTGTGTGTGTGCGCATGTGCTTGTGCATGTGCATTTGACATGGCAGGATGGATTGTGCACTGTAATGGTGGCGCGTATAGGCACAGAAGCAATTTACTCATGCTCTGTTTGGCAATGCATCACCAAACACTTCCTCAGTTCTCATGCACACGCACACACACACCCACGCACAAGCACACACACACCCACACACACACACAGCTCTCTATCACCCTCTCTCCACCTCACAATGGTGTGCTATATAAACCCATCTATTCAGTCAGCTGTGTTTGGGATAGAGGTGGGTCTGTTAGGGGATGTAAAATAATCAATTGGAGTAATATCAGTAGGGGAAGTTTACATCCAGATCAATGAACAGCTCATTCAAGAGCGGCTGACGTATAGAATTTGTTTCACTTGTTATACAGTATTTACTCTGTATTTCAAACTGACTTGAAGATGACCCTCAAGAGATTCGTTGGACTGGATATAATCTATGATGTGAAGCATTTTACTTTACACGAAAGGAGCTGTTGGCTTTGCAAGGCTGTGAGGTATTAGAAGCGATGCAATGGTTAAACAGCATGGGCAGATGTACTGAAAACAAAACGTGGAGATCTCAGCATGTTTTGACACACCTGGCATGTATTGCGATATGCATATAGGTGGTCAGCTGGTTTAAGGCCCCTTCACACACACACACAGCTCTTCTGCAAATAAAAAGAGAGATCTGCTCACTTGAACATAATTTACACTGTTCGCAAACATAAGCTGTTGTGCAATATGGAGCATATTGAATACGAATGACAACAGATGCTGCACAAATGGCAAAATCCCACAACAACGCCTCCATGCCATAGAAACGACAGCGGCTTCTTCTTCTTTTTTTTTCCAGGGTAAAGGCTGAGAGACAATTAGGCTACTACAGCAAGCCGGTGTGTGCGTGTCGAGTTGCCACTTTTCTGACAGCCCATGCACGGCGCGGGCGCGTGCGTTCCGCCCGTAGCTTCACGGCCAAAGAAAAACTGCTTAAGGGAGTCGCTCGCGCATGGACAACCCGCGCTCATTATATTCCCATCTGCAGACCTGCGCTGGTCGCGCGCATTACTTCTTACTTCTGCTCGAGCCCACTCTGAGGCGCACGCACGAGACGTGGAGTGTAGTAGGCGCCCGCTCAGGACAATGGAACCGAACCAGAGCCGTTAACAACTGAGCACGTCGGGCAGGATAACCGTGGCATGGCGAAAACGGCCTGAACTGTACGGCTCAGCGATTTGGATTACCGACAGCCGAGTCTCCGGTGAATCTTCTCTCAGCTGCTGGGTGAACGGATTCATTCGGAGATTGCGGTCGGTGTGAACGTGCGTGTGTGCGTGAATTCGAGAGGATATGGCGCGTGGTGACAGCCGGTTGGGGATCTGGCAGGTGCTGCTGACCATCTCCATGGTGATGCTTCCCCTCCATGCTCACGGTAAGCATCGAGTCCCACCCTGCGGTTGTGCACGCGTGTGTGTGTGGGGACCGTTATGCGATAGCAAATACATTCTCACATAGATGAGAGGACGCACATGCGGCTCGACAATTAATGTAGGCCTATGATTACATGTCAGGTGTGTTTTTACAATGATAATATTTTAATTATTCATCAACCCATTGATGATATCAATGGTATTTTAATATGATGCAATGGTCTGATTATCATTTTCCAATTAGGACTGTAGATTATTGACTGCAGTGACCCACTGCCTTTTAGATTTTTGAGAGTAAGAGAGAGAGAGAGAGGGAGAGAGAGATGGGACGGCTGTAGCGGTGCGTGGCCCAGACAATGGCCAGATTAGACGCACCGTGGCGGGTTTACAGGAAGGCCATTCATGGTGCTGAAAGAATTACATTCCTGCATATATACGGTCGACTAAATCCTGTGGAGACCACAGACACATTCGTCTAATCTAGTCATATTCCTTTCTGAGCGTCTCTTTCTCATCCTTCCGAACCTAGCAGGCAACCATGCAAGCCATAGGAAGATTATTAACTGTAATGTCTCACATATTGTGTGAAATTACTTTTGAGGCAATCGGCGCTGCAATCCAACGTGGTTTGCAGTATTTGGACTTTAGGGTATACCCTAATTGGTCTCCCCAAATTTGCAGCATAAGCTTAAAATGTAAGATTTTATTTACGGTCAAAATCATCTTCCCACATTCCTTAGTCACAATGCGTTTATGGGGAAGGGCACCTTAAATCCCCCAGACCACCCAGTGCAGACTCTTTACTACACACCTCACATAATGCCGGTCAGTAGGCTATATTACATAGAAATCAGTTATGCTGCCCAGCAACAGGGTGGCTCGTGCACTGGAGGGTCGCATGGGTTCATAATGCGGGCGCGCCCCACCGCCCCACAACCCCCCACAAAACTGTCTCTGCGCGCTGCATCACGCCAGATTTTACCAAGCGCAAAAAAAATGCGGTATGGAGTCCTCTCCCATTCGACGCCAATGCCACCTGATGCTGTCATGCGACAGACATGAGTACTACGGCGTCTGGGCAATTTCCGCGCTCGCCATCACTAAAAGACAGGGAAGAAATGCACTTACAGTAGGAAATGTTTCCGACTGCACTTGTATATGTCCACTATAGGCGTAAATGACAAACTGGTAGATTACGTCCGTAGCCTATAAATGTTGGGTAATTGCTGTTCGGCGTCTAAATGAGTGCTTGCGCGTCAACGAGATTCAGCAGGTTCCACCTAACGCCTGCAGGCGTTAATACATTGATTGGCAATTAAGCATTGCCTCTGTGAGAAGGACAAGTTTAGTTCTTTGGGTGGGGCTGGGGCATATCTGTGAATATTGACAGGCTTGTAGGCCTACCATTCAGATCCGCCAACAAAATGATGAATCAAGATAATAGCCACAATATGCATGATGGGTAAGCAGACTGCATGAAAACACCCAAACACATACACACTCACTCACAGGGCGTAACCTGCGCACACATTATTCAAGCCAGCACATTCCTACACACAATGCCCATGCGCACGCACACACGCACACACACACACTGTTGTGCATGCCCATTCTCTGTTGGACTTGAGTGCATACTGCGCGGTCCATCTGCCCTGTAGCCACAGAAACCTATGATATGTCACAGTGGATCAGATCACTGATCACAGGGTCTCCCACCCTGTACCACTGTACGCACACACACACAGGCAGGTTAAATTAGATTATGGCTTCATGCATTAGCATAACTCTCTTCTGGTTTATGTATATTAGTTTAAAAAAAAAACTCTGCAGGGTTTGATTTTATGATTGAAATGGGGTTATTTGGAGTTATGAGTTAACAGTTGTATATTAATGCCATGGCACACAGCGAATATTGTTGTACTCACTTATAATGAGTTAATGCACACCAAGGAGGACTGCCTCTTCTTATCTGAAGTGATGCCTGCTGGGAGGCTGGAGCCTGTTACCAAATCACAGTGACTTTAAGGAGGGGAATGGGGGGGGGGGTATATTAAAAGTGTGTTGTTGCCATAGCGACAAACTCATCTTGATGCCAGGGGTGAAGCACGGCCGCTCAGCCACAGGCACAATTTGCCAGTGCTGACAGGAAGTTGAATGCATGTGCCGGGGTTCTGACACTGACAGGTGCTGCAGCCAGGTCTCACAAGGAACGCAGTGGATCATTAGAGAGAGTGGTGTGTCAGGGTCTCTCTCTCCTACTCTCCTTTTATCTCTCTCTCCCTCTCTCTCTCTCTCTCCCTCACTCTCTTCCTCTCTCTCCCTCCTTCTCTCTCTCTCCCTCTCCCTCTCTCTCTCTCTTTCCCTCCTTCCCTCTCTCTCTCTCTCTCTCTCTCTCTCTCCCTCACTCACTCTCTCTCCCCCTCTCTCTCCCTCACCCGCTCAATCTTTTGCTCTGTCTGCATCTTTCTGTTCTTGCTCTATTTCTCTCACCTGACTGGGATTCCATCTGTTTTCATGGTGACAGAATTAAATACACATATTAAGTAGGTTGGATTGCTGGTTGATTGACTGAACTGAGAGAGAGAGAGAGAGAGAGAGAGAGAGCAAGGGAAAGTGGGAGACAAAGAAGGGGAAACACTGGTTTCTCTGTGTCTCCAGCAAAACATGGCACCTCTTTACATTTCGCCATGGCAACAGGAGTATGTGTGCTGTGTGTGCGAGGTGAATTTGACGGCTCGGCAAGCCAAACACCGGTCTTCGTGACTCCAGGCACGTTTCGGATGGGTTTTTGTGTCAGTGCTGAATGGAGTAGCAGACACTGAATGCACTGTTGCCATTGGACAGGCACACCGCAGTGATCTCATTGGATGGGATCACTACACAGTGGCAGTGGGATTTGACAGCCCGCCAATATGGTTGAGTTTGGCATTCAGATGTAATATAATAAACCAAAGGAAAAAACGTCTGTGCCTCGGTGTATGTGTGTGTGTGTGTGTGTGTGCGTGTGCATGTGCGTGTGTGTGTGTGTGTGTATGTGTAGTGTCTGTTAGTACTGTAATAAATGCAAATGTATGAAATGTGGAAAACCATTTCTAATACAAAGCACTGCACCAATGCTGCCAATTAATGTTGAAGCACCAGGACTATTTTCGTTCTCTGTCATTTCTTACTGTATGTACTACTGTAAACTGCAGCTCCAAATCCTAATATAATCCCCAGACAGTCTCGGTAAATGGAGCACATTAGAGTCTAATCCCACATAGCCTCTGTCTGATCCCTGCACAGTCTTCATATCTTCTCTCTGCTACAATCAATCACTCCAACGTTTCTTTAACAGACTATGAATACACCAACTATATCGTTATAGTGAATCCAGGTTTGGGTATAGGATTGTTTTAAAGGCACACCCGCAAAATTCCAAAACTCTGTCTGTCTGTTTATATATTTGTATAACTGTGGCAGTAGTGGTGAAATGCAAGTGTCTTTAAGGGGGAGGACTAGAGAACGGTTTTAACCATTGTGTGCTGTGGGGGGCGGAGCAAGAGAGTGGAGCAACAGTTTGGCTCTCGATTGTGGGCGGGGCATCAGAGTTTCAAAATCACAGTGTTATTGTGAATATGCTTTCAAGGACTGTACCTTATTAAAATGCATTGAGTCTTACATTAGCTACTATACAGTATGTACTATACACCTAATTCAAATTCATTAGAAACGTTCCTTTTGCTGCTCTGATCTGCAACGTCGATATACAGTATACATTTATTTGTCTAATGGTGAACATGGGTTAAATGCTTCTTTTGTCTGATTGACAGGGAGGCACTCATTGGCCACAGACGGCAGGCGACATCATCACCACAGGAACCAATCATATGTTAGCAAAGAGGCCTTGGACACCCGGATGGTGCTCAGCGATGACTCCGCTGAGAGAGACCACCTGATTGGAGCGGGACTTGGGCTGGGGGCGGGGCTTCCGCGGGGCAACCGCCGCCACCACAAGCATGCGCGCCTGGACTTCTCGCAGGACGACCAACCGACGGGGGAGGAGCTCACGGCAGGGGGTGCGGGAATCCCCGACCCGCCCAGAAACCCCTCGTCCGAGGATGTCGTCACCGTGTTCCACAGCCCCGCCCCCGAGCCCCCACCCTCTGGCCTCTCTCCTGATTGGCCCGTGGCCCTGGAGCCCCTGCGGCAGAAGAGTGGGTCCCCCACGGCGAGGTCAGCCCTCGACTACTACGACTATCAGGGGCCCGACAGCGACACCTCCGCCTTGGATACCACCCCCGAACCTGAGCCCTCCCCATCCCCTATAACCGACATGGAGGACGACAATCAGAAGTTTCCCGTTGCCCCCGGCAATGTGAAGCCCAATGAGAAGAGTGGGCCCTCTCTGCCTGTTCCACCTCTGTCAGGCCAGGACAAGGGTCACGGGTTAGGCGTAGGGGGCGCCGTGGGATCCAACGGCTGCAGATTGGGCTTCGTACCTTCTGGATCGGGGGTCTGCGTCTCCCAGTGCGATGTGGAGCCCAACTTCTGCTTTAACGGAGGGGTGTGCACTGTGGTTGCAGGCATGGGTGCTTTCTGCAGGTGCGGCACACACACAACCACGCGAACACTCCAGTGTAAGGCACATATATAGTACACTGTTTTTCTGTGCACTTGGCATGTATAATGCACCAAGCCGTCTAACGCACAGGTTTAAAAAGAAAAGTGTGGAAAGGTAATTTACGTTAAGCCAGACTGGGACTGCCAGATGGACTAGACACTAGGACATGAACCCACCCCGTCCATCCCCGTCCCCATAATGTAGCTTGGTATTCCACAGGTGTTCAAGATCACCGTAGCAGAGAGGAAAGGTTAGCAGAGTTTCAGGGGCAAGGGTTAGGAAGTGTGACTAGACTCATATATTGTATGCACACACACATGGACAGTGATACAGTATTGGCAAGATGAACACACACGCACACACACACACGCACACACACAGCTCTTGACACAACCCCATCTGTCCTCGTGTACAACCCGACTGTAAGCTCGGAGGTTAGCTGCTCACTTTGTTATAACTGCCGCACACACACACACATTCACACACGCACACACACACACGCACACAAGCGCACACACCCACACACACACTGATCCATTGATCTCATTATGGCCCAGGCTGTGGGCTGGCCCATAATGTAGTACTTTGCTGGACAAAGCTTAGGACAATGGCATCTCCATGTGGTATACTGCATAGGCTATATACCCCCACATTAAATTATGGCTAGATTATGGCTAGAAATTATAGAAGAACCTTGTTGTAAAAACTATTTTGCTATTATTTATAATAATATATATTTATATAATAATATAACTATTTATTATATAATTATTGGAATGTTATTTTAATGAAACAGTTTTATATATTTTGGAAACAATTTGTAAACACTCTCAGCCTTTGTTTTAAATGTTTTAAATTTCCTCTGGCAGGTGTAACATGCAGGACTACATCTGGAACAAAGGCTCGCGTTGCGATTGGGCCGTCACCGAGTTCCAGGTGATGTGTGCGGTGGTGGGCGTGGCCTCTGTGGTGCTCCTCCTCCTCTTCATGATCATCGTGTTCTTCGCCAAGCGGCTGTACCACCTCAATAACGAGAACAAGAAGTTGCGAAAGCGCAGGTGTGGCTGTGAACCTCGCTGGTGCTTTTCTACACGCTCACAACCCTTCAGTGAACGGACTGTATTGCACACCAGCGTATGAACGTGGCCCTCTGTGAGCTATATGAAGCTATTATGGCCCCCTACTATCGCTTCTGCCGCCACACCAATAATAACAAATAGGTTATTTCCATATCATTACACTGCTGTATAGCCAGTGCAATATAATTAGTTATATCTTCCCCTTGGATTTCTCATGATGTATCTCACCTTCTCAGTGTGTGTGTGTGTGTGTGTGTGTGCGTGTGTGTGTGTGTGTGTGTGTGTGTGTGTGTGTGTGTGTGCGTGTGTCAAGAATCGCATCGATGATGAGACAGAATTAGCAAGTGCTAATGAAAAGCTAGCGAGACAGACAAGTGGCAAAGAGAGAAAGGCAGTGTGACCAAAGAAGGGGAACTAAACTAAACACAGACCAGTGTGGGACAAGCAGCCAGAGTAAGTAGCATCCTATAGCATCCTAATTGAATCAAGCTAATATAGGCCACGCTGACGCCTGCAAATGTTTCACTCTGCACGCAATGGTGTGTATGTTACAGGGAACGTGTCTGGCATCAGCATATGGACAAATGCTGTGTGTGTGTGTATGTGTGTGTACGCATGCATGCACTGACCTATATCCAACTGTTCCGCTGGAGGCTTACATGGTGGTTTCTCACTGTCTGACACCTAATTGGGATGGATGGAGGGGGGATATAGGAACGTGTCAAATATAGCATTTGACAATTCATTGATTTGAATGAAGAGAAAAATTCAACACTCGACTGTGCGTCTGTCCCTCCTCCAGTAAGCACCGCCCCCAGAGCGCCGAGCCGCAGACGGACGGGCTTTCGGTATCCACGACGGCGGATGGCTCACAGCCAAACGTAAGGAAACTGTGTGACACCCCCCCGCCCCCTCCCCAAGCTCACGCCCACAACCTGGCGTACTATGACAACATTATCTGTCAGGTATGCCTATACCCTATTGGTGACGCTCCTCTCTCTCTCTCTCTATCTCTCTCTCTCTCTCTCTCCCTCTCTCTCTCTCTCTCTCATTTAGTATATTCATTTAATTTCATTCATGATGTCAGTAGGGCTGGGCGATATGGACCAAAAATAATATCCCGATATATTTAGGTTGAATACTGATACACGAAATATATCGGTATTTTCTATAAAGTGGGCTAAATCTTTCAGGCATAGAGAAAAAACAGGAAACCTGATTTTTTGCAACATTAATTGACATATGTGAGATTTCTCTGGTGGTCACTCGCTCCTGACTCCACCCCTCAGGCCAAGTGCAGGCATGGAGGGAGAGATGAACAAATCAAAAATGTAATAAATAAATGCATAATATAACTATATCAATATAAACGATATTGTCTAATCTTATATCTCTTTTGGAAAAATTCCGATATTCCGGTATATACCGGTATATCGCCCAGCCCTAGTTGTGAGTCCTGAACTTGTTCTGTAGTCACTCTATCACATTTTAATTGTATATACAGTAAAGCTACGTCATGTAAGTTCTGCTTTCCTAACAAGTCAGTGTGGCAGGCTAATCTGACTATGCTTTAGTTTAGCAGTTTTACTGTCGACCAGCAGGGGGCTCTCTTGCTTTTTGACTTGACATTGATACAAGATATTTGACCACAGAAAGTGCACTCTACAAACACACAGTTTTCAGGTGGTCTGCCACATCCCTCTCCAATAATCAAAGCAAAATCACAGAACAATGTTCTTATATACTGTTAGCTTTAACACGTTTTGTTCCTTCCTCTCTCTGTTCATAATGTTCTTTCATTCACAATCCACATGAGTTGTCTGCCAACTTACTTTGTCTTATGCTGGTCTGCCTAACTAATCCCACCCCACCCCACCCCCCACCCATCACACACACACACACACGCACACATACTTGGGTAACATTCTCCACACCCACTCGTCCCTTTAGAAACAGCCAGTGAGCAGCTATACCTGGGTATATAAACACAGACATCTAACTCCTAACCGGGCATGTGATGTGCTGATAGGGCACACAATCCATTTAGTCAGTAACTGTATGTCTATGTTTACATGTCTGTGATAGACACGCTGCTTATGGGTACAGTATTGTTGTGTGTGTGCCCACCAGGTATACAATGCTTAACAGTGTTAATAATGGCAGGTGAAATGGGGTATGTAGTAGTAGCTAGCTATTGGCTAGCATAGGCCAGCAGTAGTCAGTATATTGTGACTGATCAATGCTGTTCCATTTACTTC
Organism: Typhlichthys subterraneus; assembly: GCA_027564835.1. NCBI lineage: Eukaryota > Metazoa > Chordata > Actinopteri > Percopsiformes > Amblyopsidae > Typhlichthys > Typhlichthys subterraneus. The sequence goes on from JAODUH010083354.1 coordinate 13,112, forward strand.
CCACTGTCCCAATGACCTTCAGATGTGTGCCACAGTCCAATAAATGGAAATTACACACACACACACACACACACACATAAACGCAAACTAGTGCGTATTTAATGTATACAAACAACGTCATGTACTGTACATTAACATGCAGACAGATAAGACGATTCCCTTTTATCTTCTTATTTGTAAGTGTGCATTTAACACAGGCACTAATGTATACACAGACACACACACACACACACACACACACACACACACACACTCACATTTTTATTTATTGATTATATGTGTGTGGTTCAAAAAGCTATGTTACATTAATTGTACAGTGTGGTCTATTATTCACAACCCCTCTAACCTTCAGCCTGCTCCTGAATGCTTGAACCTAATTAATGCAATGAAGTCTGACCTGCATATTTAATATAAGATATCCCAACCAGTGCAACAGTGGCATTTCTCTGGGTCAGTGAAGTCAGTCAGCAGTGTTGACAGTTTAGTTTCAATGCCTGGCGTGCGGTAAATGTCAGTGTTAGAGGCTAAAAGCCCCTGGTGTTTCGTGAAGGGATTTTAATGTCAAAAGTCATTGGAAAAATGCATTGTCTTGATTAGTTGATAAGGTTAAAGGTCCAACCAGTCGATGTGAATGTGAATGCAGTCACAAATGAGGAAGTCTTAAAAGACATGCAACTAAAGCATTCACTTGCTCATATTCATCTAGGCAATAGGCGCTTTGGGATTATACACATGTCTGTGTATATGTGTAATATATATGCAATGTACCTTATTCCTCCCACAGGATGAACCTCAAAAGCAGGATGACGCTGTGAAGTCTCCTCCCCCTAAGGAGGAGGAGACTATGAACATCTGCAATTCTCATTCACCCAAACAAGAAAACAACCGACCAATCTCCGTTGACCACGAGCATGGTCACGGCCCTAACAACATAGAGGAAAACGCAGAGGTAAACTCGCTCAAAAACAATCTGGTGTAATACCACTAACAACCACAAGAAGTGATAGTTACGTTGAAATGATTACTAAATAGAGAAGCAGCAACAAACCTCCTTTGTAAGCCAACGCCCTGGTATACAAGTCAAATCATAGCACAATGAAGCCTTTAGGTGTAATATGAGAAGCACAATAGCATATTTTACACTAGGCTGCAATACCACTACCAGCCACAAAGTGGGAGCCACAGCTTCATCTATTTCATACATCTGCTTCTTAATCTTATGCTGGACTAATATCTCCAGTATGGACCAACTAATGACTGACTCTCCTGTCTGCAATTATTCTGCATTGGTCTTAAACTCTGACCCCTGTTGTGTTTACCCTACAAACCCCCCCACCCTAACCCTCCATCTCTGCCCCCACATTATTCCCTCTCTTGTCCGCATGCATTGATGTTATCGATGAAACATATTTACAAAGAGCTATGTGACGATGAAGTGAACCTGTGAGTCAGAAAATGTGATACGTGGTAATGTCTGTAGGGGTAAAAGTAATTGCTTGACATTGATATTTAACTCGATATTACACACACGCCGTGTCTTGGATTTCAATGTGATTTATAATCCTTTGATGTACTTGAGGTTTTTTTGTACCTTTTTGGGTATACATGCAGAATTATAGTTACGAGTTGTTGGAATAAACATTTTTAATTGTATTCAGCTTGTCCCTGCGTGGTGCTATGTGCTATACTTTCCCCTTCTGCTCTCTCTCTCTCTCTCTCTCTCTCTCTCTATGTGTTTCCTTCTCTATCTGACTCTACCCCTCTTGCTCATATTACCTCTCCGCATGCTACTCTGAAGCTATTTACAGGCCAAATGCTCAGCGAATAATATTTACTGAATGCATGTCTAATATTGCTTTCTTTCCCTATTAGCATGCTCACAACCTACACACACACGCACACACTCACACGCACACACACACACACACACACACATATGGCGTGAAATCAGTGCCACGAGACAAAGCTCTGTAATAAAGATTTGTGTGCTTGCAAACAATGTTTGTGTACT